>PVJC01009361.1:0-46088 GCA_004026665.1 Murina feae
TGATTTCTATCATTCTTAAGTTCAAAGAAGCTTGTCTTATGACTTAAAATATAGCTTTCCCTGGGTAATATTCCATATGAACTTGAGGAGAATGTGTATCTTATCTCTCTATATTTCACTACTCCATGATTCACCTCAAATACAAATTTACCTTCTTTAACACATAAGACTAGTCCCACCTATGAATTGTCCATTTGTTACTATGTCTTCCTAGAAACTACTCTCTCTTCTTCTGGTAATAACAGATCTACTTTTTTTCTTCATAATTCATTTTATTTACTCTGTCTTCAGTGATAAGACAGGGTTGTTGTTTTGCCAAATAGGCATGCTAACTCTAGGATCAGAGTCAGCACTGGCTTAGAAATGGTCATGTAATGCCAACCCAGCCAATGATAACCAACTCTTAGGTTTCTGTTAAAATTATTAGTTAGGAAGTACTAATAGGACCTATGTTGGTAGGATAAATGTTGTGTAGAACATTGCCATCAATAGAATACCCAGTCATAGATGAACAAAACCTACTTGGAAGAATTAGGGCAGGAAGCTGACTCCCAATAACATTGACTGAGAACTTGAAGTTAGCTGGGTTAAAATATGGAGCTATACCCAAATGGACTTTACTTACTTGAGTTAATAGATTCTCTTTATTTTTCTTAAGCCTACTTGAGTTATTTCTAAATACCCACCTCCACAAAGCTTTCTTTCAACTCTTGCTCATAGGTTAAAGATAATGTTGAAGAGATTCCTATGTATAATTGAAAATAGGTGAAATTTGCAAGAGGTAATGTTATTCCTTGCCTCCTCTAAAGGTCTGATTATTCACGATAGCTTAAAATATTCTCTGAAATAGCTTTCACAGTCTGTGATAGTGTTCATATCTTCCACCACGGTGTCAATTTCTCATGGGTACAGTTTCCCAAGTGGTAAAATGCAGACAATCACAGTATTTACCTTAGGACTAAATTTGTGGGAACCTAGAGAGAGGGATTTTATGTAAACCACTTAGCACAGTGCCTAATAATACAAGTGGTCAGTATATTAACTTTATCATTGGATCAGTGAAGACCAGTCTGAACTATAATAAAAAACACAGTGGTTACTTCAGATCCTAAAAACATTGTACACTGTATTTTAGAATATATTATTTAATACCTATGTACAACCTGTTTATCTGTTCATATTTCAAGTTGGAAAATGCATGAGAACTTAATAAGCCTCTTATTTTTTTGTATATATTTATTCCTTTTGCTTGACTGTAAAGATCACTTTACTTTCATTTTTATCACTCTATCATATAGCCAGAATCAAAATATATGCAAAAATCATCATTTATAAATTCCTAATTTTACAGAAGAAATTTAAACAGAAATAACCACTATATGATGTTTCCTACCACAAAGAATCCACCTTAATCCTCCTGTATAATAAAAGCCTAATATGCAAATCGATGGAAGGGCAGAATGACAGGTGACTATGATGCACACTGACCACCAGGGGGCATATGCTCAATGCAGAAGCTGCCCCCTGGTGGTCTGTGTGCTCCCACAGGAGTAGCACAGGTCAACCAGAAGCCAGGTTCACAGCAGGACTAAGGAGCAGAGCTAAGGAGCAGTGAGCAGGTGGGCGGTAAGAAGCGAGGTCCTGGGCTGTGGGAGGGTGCAGGCCAGGCTGAGGGACCCCACCCTGACCCACAGTGCAAGAATTTCATGCACCAGGCCTCTAATATATTTATAAGTGATAAAATTATCAGACTTGGCATATTTTATAATTTCAGGCAAAAGTATATATGTCCTAAAAATCTATTCTAAATACTTGAAAAATACATCAAGGTTTAAAAAATATCATAGATCAATGTCCTCCATAATTCATAGTCATCTTTCTAATGAATGGGCAACTTAAATTTAATTCTAAATCAAATTTCGCATAAAATCTTTGAATTTTTTACACTCCTTCATTTGGTGATATATTTTTGTTGTTTAAAAAGGGAAGTTAAACTTTTCTGTCCAGATATACTCAGCCAATAAATTCATATTTAATTTGAGAGTTGATATTCATCAAGTGTGAGAATAAAATTCCTTATGACAATCTTTCAGTCCATTGAAAGAGGGACCCTCAGTGAGCCTTACCAGGTTGCCAACTGACAGCACACTGCTGAACTGCTCGGTCATGGGGTAGTGCTCCATGGCCATGAAGAGCGTGTTTAAGACAATGCAGATGGTGATGGCCAAGTCAACAAATGGGTCCATCACGACCAGGTTGACGAGATGTTTCACCTTTAACCAGGGTTTACAGCAGTCCCAAATCAAACACAGGTTAGCAAATTTATACCAGCAGGGTGGGCATTTTTGCCTGGATTCTTCAAGTTCTGGAAGAAAAAAGTTAGGATACTCATGAAAACTGGTTACTTTTGGTTTAAATTGAAAGTGATATTGAAAAAAAGTCTAAAATTATTAAATGGGTTAATCTGATGATGGAGCAGGAAAACACTTATGATGGATTAGGTGTCATAGAAGGAAGGCATGGGCACGGAAAAGCTAGTAAACTTCCAAATTCTTCTTGGCTAAGCATAGTTTCCAAGATTCTATCTGCAGTATTAAACTGTCTGATAATTATCTTCAAAGCTCTGAGAAATTAATAGGTGGGGCTTATATTAAGGATACTGAAGACTCATCCATGTTCCAGATAGAGCAAGATACACAAAGAATTGCTCTCCAGAGATGTCTGCAAAACCTTTATCAGTCATGCTGAATCTCAGCTTCTTGGATTACATATGTTTTGTGGGTCTTTCAATAAAAACTGGTGTCAGTGTCACCAGTTTTAGTAAAAAAGTTTCTGATTAAGCTTATTAGATATAGGCTGTATATTAAGCTCCACAAAATTTGTTTTCTTAATTTAATTAGAGGGTATGAAAGAAAGGGAAATACCTACTCAAGAAACTGGATCTTCACTATATAATAAATCCATGTTCACAAAGTGGAAAATAATGTAGAATTCATAAATTTTATGATATAGTTTTTATGTTAAAATGTATAACTATTATACAAACCTATGATATAAAATTTCATGTTAACATATGTTTATTATTAAGTACATTCTTTTCAAAAAGGACTTTAAATAATAGGAGAAAGAGTTCAGAAATGCACAAATCTTTAAGATGATATTCAAATAGTGAAACTTGGTAAATATTGGAAAAGAATTTTAGAAAATTAGAAGTGGAAAATTATCTATTCTCTTCCTTTGGTAAGATGATCTTTTAATCAACTCTTCAGTAGAAATATCATGCAGAACTTTTTTTCTAACAAAATCATTGTTGCATACCCTATTGCCTACTGTATTAAATGAGACAATCACTTCTTAGTAGAGGGAAAGATTCTTTTTTCATTTGTGGCATCGTTGGCTCTGGTAAGACACTTAGGTATTACTACTGTGGCAATTGGAATATCCTTCTAAACTTGGTATAGTTTATTAGGAACTAAACTTTGTAAGGGAAGAAACAGCATGTGAAATAAACACAATCACAGGTAATGATGTTTGTCCTGCTGATAAACTACTAACCAATGCTATAAAGTTTACCACTTCCCTAAAATAAATTAACTTCCTGGTTATTTTTTTTAATATATTTTATTGATTTTTTACAGAGAGGAAGGGAGAGGGATAGAGAGTTAGAAACATTGATGAGAGAGAAACACCGATCAGCTGCCTCCCACACACCCTCCACTGGGGATGTGCCCATAACTAAGTTACATGCCCTTGATTGGAATCAAACCTGGGACCCTTCAGTCCACAGGCTGACGCTCTATCCACTGAGCCAAACTGGTCAGGGTTTCCTGGTTATTTTTTAACAGAATTCCATTAGCAGTGGATTCTTCAACTGTCTTTTTAGGTATTGAAATCCTTCCAGTTCACAGTTTATTTGTATTTCTTTAACATGTAATTTTGTAAGCAATAAAGAATAGCTGAGTTGTAAATCAGAGGAAAAATATAAATATAATTATTATGCATTATTTTGTAGTTATTTTTAAGATTCCCAAATAACCTTATGGTTATGCTGGAGATTAAAATCTAATCAAATAAGAGTAATATGCAAATTGACCCTCACTCCGAGACACCTAAACCATGCCCATCAGCCAAGCCATGCCCACTGGCCAATCAGAGCGGCTGTATGCAAATTAACCCAGCCAAGATGGCGGCTGCCAGCCACAGAGCTGGAATAAGCAAGAGGCTTCCATTAGGCCAACTGGGCCTCTGCTAACAATATTTCAATTATAGAAGATAAATAAACCCCAGAAACCTGATTCCAGCCAGCCTCGCTGGGACATTGGGTCAATGGGAGCTGTGGGCAGCCTGAGTTGGAATAAGCAGGAGGCTTGTCCCAGCAATGAAGGAAGCTAAGGTTCCTGTCTGCCTAGGCCAGCTCATGGCAACAAAGTTTCATTTATATAAGATAAACAAACCTCAGCTACCTGCTTCCCGCCTTGGGCTCAAGGAAGTGCTGGGAGCCTGGATTGTCAGGGGCAACCTGACCTGGGCTCTGGTTAAAGCAAAAAAGTTTCAACTTTAGAAGTTAAATAAATCCCAGCCAGCCTCACTGCAAACAGCTATCAGCCCCTCACCCAGGTTGGCCAGGTACGCCAGAAGGTGGACGTCCCCCGAGGGGTCCCAGACTGCGAGAGGGCACAGGCTGGACTGAGGGCCCCCTGAGTGCACAAATTTTTGTGCACCGGGACCCTAGTATATTATAATTTACAGTAAATGACAAAGAGAAACAAAGAAATCTCTTTGTGTACAGTCAGAGCAAGTCAGAGCAAATTTTTTTAAATGCTACCTGTCATTATTAGATAAACAGAAGCAAATGGTAATTGTGCAGGAAAAAAAAAATAAATCAGAGACAAGTTCAAAAGAGGAAATTCAGCCGGTATTCATCTCGACTTCAGGAGGAGGTGCAGCAAAGCTGTTAAGTTCCAGGGTGAAACTGTTCAATTACTCATGCCAAAAGAGGGAGAATTTTCTGTTTTTAAACAACAAAGCACTCAGGAGAGAACTACAGCCATCTCGCCATTATTCCTGTGTGAGTTATCCACACTGAGGGCCATCCACAGCCCAGGGGAGGCTTCTGCTCAATTCCTCGGGTGCTTCTACCTCACCCTCCCACTATCCTGCCCGAGGCTGTGACCCGGAAACATTTCTGCATGGCTTGGGATTTTGAAAAAGAGGAAAGGCAATTCATTTTTGCTCATCTCCTATAGTTTCATTAACTAATAGGCTATTCATTACCCTGGACAATGGAGACTTGGCTGTAATTCAAAAGAAGGAAGAGAAAAGTTGCCAGCCCAATCAACAAGCTGCTTCATAAAAAGGGAAAGTAAAGTAAATCATAATTAGACTTAGAAGAAAAGAAAATGAAATAAACAGATTATGTCCACCTGAGAAACCTTTCCTCCAACATTAGGAACAACAACAAAAAAGGTTATATATAAAAGACAGCTCTGGTATGCATATGCATGCTCAGGATTGCTAACAACAAGCTTGGATCAATGCCACATTCAAGGTGTTTAGAAATCATTGAATAAAATGTAAGCTTTTTATTCTACACAGCCAATGAAAAACGAATAAAACTTAGCCATTGTCTTTCAAAATAAAAACACAAAAAACACAGCACCATAAAGTCAAAAGCTCTGCAGATATTAAAACCAAACACTCAGTGTCCTGCTTCCTCAGTTACACTTATTCCTAGAACATCCTTTCCCCCTCAGTGACCCCATGAGACACATGCCCATGGAGGGTGATCTAGGTGCACTAACTTTGAACTCCGTATCTGAATTAGTGGACAAGTTCGATCTTGTGGTGGGTTGATGTTTTCTAAGTAATTTCTTACATAAGCTCAAACTTAATGCTACCAGAAGTGCAAAGTAGGACTGTTGGTTTAGACTTACCCTGTCTCCTTCTCTGCTTCTTGCTTTAGGGAGCAGACATGCTGCTGACATCGGTAGCAGAACCACTGGCAGCTTCCTCTCAGTGGTTTTGCTATGGCAAGGAGCAGAAGACCAGAGAATCTTCAAAAGATTTACCTGGAGGGACAGGGAGGAGCAAGCTACTGGCAGCTGGGGGGGAAGAGGGAGTGCAAGCTAACGCAGGCGAGGTTGGGGAAGAATGGACTGAGTTTAATATTCCATAGAAATCAGTGAGAAGATTTCTGATACTGCATTAGGCCATTATGAAAATTGAGTGTTGTAATGCTGACATATCTTTGATCTAAATTGCCACCTGCACTATGAGTTTCTTCTGGCTGTGACTTTTAGGTTTTTGGTACTGCTGTTAGTATCATGGGGGTTTTTCCATTCAGACTGAAAAGTAATTATTCCAAGAGCCTATCGAATAATAAGTGAAACTATAACTAAAGATAAAGTCCTGTGCACAATGTGTGTTCTCCCCCCACCCCCCACATTCTTCTCTCATTCTTCAGCTGTTTTTTCCTTTGACACATCTACACACACACACACACACACACACACACACACACACACACACACCTGGGGGGAGTGGAAAGGGCTGGATTATAAAAGAGAAAAGGAGAGAAAAGGAAAGGAGGCTAAGGGAAGGGGATAGAATATATTTCATATGAAAGTATTTTCCAAATACTTGAAGTAGATATTCCAATTCACTTACAGTATAGAAAGGCATAAGTTTGTAAATGAAAAAAACAACAAAAATAAAACAAGGAATGATGATATTAATATTTATTGACTGACTTCTACATGCCAGGTACATAGGTGCTTCATATGTGATGCCCCATTTAATCCGTATAACAACCTTTTGCCTAAACATCATTATCCACATTTTATTGTTGAAGAAACTAAAGTTAAGACTCATAAGCTAACACACTTCATACATGGCAGAGCCAAGAACTGGTCACAGATCAAGTTGTCCCCCAAATCTTTACTTTGGCTTCATCAGAACCAGATTTCTAAACAATGTTAACTACTCAGACATAATCTGCGGAGAGGTTAATATAGTACTCTGGTCAGAGAGAAGCAAAAGTAGATTTACAAAAATTTGAAAACTTTGCTTCAAAGGGATTTATATCAAAGCCTGATTTACAGTTTTCATTTACATTTCTGGTTAAATTGGAGGCTTTTATAACCTGTTTCTCAAGCAGTTAATGCATTTCAAATGGGTTAGCATCATTCTAAAATAAGCATTTATCATTACACTCCTTTCAATGTCGTGTGCACAACAAATTACAATGATTCAGCATTTATTCTATGAAAGTAGTATTCCAAGTATACCTTGAGTTTGCAGTAGCTTCCTGGAGGCTAAATATAAAAGATGGCAGAATATATGTGTAGTAAAAGACATAATGATGATGTGGTATTAAGTCAGAAAGAATTTTCTTGGAATTTATGGGCTTATTTTTTTCTTCATTACCAAAGCATTACCAAGTAGCTATGCTGTGAGACTTTAGACATACCTTCCATGGTGTTGGTCAAAATACTTGCTAAACTCATTGCTCTTTGCTTTGCTGTAGGATCTTCCAAAAAATCCATGGAAACATGATAAGAACTGGACCGTCTCTTCCTTATTTCTGTTTCGGTAGTCGTCCCCTAAAAATAAAATTTTAGATGAAATTATTATTCTTAAGGGCAGCAAAACTAAAAGCATTCCCATCACTTTTGTTACCTAACTATTCACCATGCTTTCTGAGCTGTGAACAGCTCATTAAGACATTGCTGAATCACCATTCTTGGGAAGTGTTTGAAAGCCCATCAGAGTCTCAGTTTTAAGGAATGCCTAGGTTTATTATCAAAATGGATGTTTCTAATTCCCCCATTTTGAAGCTTTGGAAGGACCATGCATACTATTGGATAGATACCTTTTTTATATTTAATTCCATCTAGAACTTCAGAATGAAACATATGGTTCCTTGAGTTACTCTCAGATTGAGTTATCAGATCTTTATAGACATATATTCATGTGATTTTGTGTAAAAAAAAATTTTTAAGTTTCCCTAATCCTATATAATAAGAGAGGGATATGTTAATTAGCCCAGATATGCAAGATTAGTCATGACTAGATATGCTAATTAGTTACAACCAATATGCAAATTGGCCATCACTCCAACATAATAAGAGAAGGATATTCTAATTAGTCCTGATATGCTAATTAGTCACTACCAGTATGTAAATTGACCATCAGTCTAGCACACAAGATGGCCACCCCATGTGGCCACAAAATGGCTACCACTAGATGGTCTGCAGGGGAGGGCAGTTGGGGGAGACCAGCCCAGCAGGGGAGGGCAGTAGGGGGCAGCCAGGCCTGCATGGGAGGGCAGTTGGGGGAGATCAGGCATGCAAAGAAGGACACTTGGGGGGGACCAGGCCTGCAGGGGAGGGCAATTAGGGGCAACCAGGCCAGCAGGGGAACAATTAGGCATTGATCAGGCTGGTAGGGAAGTGGTTAAAGGGTGATCAGGCTGGCAGGCAGTAGCAGTTAGGGGTAATCAGGCAGGCAGGCAGGTGAGCAGTTGAGTGCCAGAAGTCCTGGATTGTGAGAGGGATGTCCTTCTTCCCAGTGGGATTGGGCCTAAATGGGCAGTCAGATATCCCTCAAGGGGTCCCAGATTGGAGAGAGTGCAGGCTGAGCTGAGGGACACACACACACACACACACACACGTGCATGAATTTCATGCACCAGGCCTCTAGTATGTATCAATAATGGCTTCCTTAAAATGTGAATTCCACTGTAAAATGCTTATCCTATGCAATAAAAGGCTAATATGCAAATCGACCAAACAATGAAATGACCAGTCACTGATGCACACTGACCATCAGGGGACAGATGCTCAATGCAGGAGCTGCCCCATGGAGGTCATTGCATTCCCACAGGGGCAGCGTCGCTCAGCCACAAGCTGGGCTCATGGCTAGCAAGTACAGCAGCAGTGGCAGGAGCCTCTCCCGCCTCCACAGCAGCTCTAAGGTTGTCTGACAGTGGGCCTAAGCCATCATTCAGATATCTCCTGAGGGCTCCCAGCCTGCAAGAGAGCACATGTCGGGCTGAGAGACCCCTTGAGTGCATGAATTTCATGCACCGAGCCTCTAGTGTTAATTATAAACAGACTAGAGGCCCAATGCATGAAATTCATGCAAGAGTAGGCCTTCCTTCCCCCAGCTGCTGGCTCTGGCTTCCCTCTGGCACCTGGAACTCAGACTTTCCTCTAGCCACTGGCAGGCACCCAGTACCTGGGCTTCTCTCACAGCCCTGGCTTCATCCAGAAGGTCATCCAGAAGGACATCCGATCTAATTAGCATGTCACATTTTTATTATTATAGATAATATTTTCCAACATCCTAACTATTAGAACTATTCTATAACATTTTTACATTTACAAAAAAGACTCCATCCACAAAACACCACATCCTTGGCATTGAAATTGTAATTTAAGGCAGCAACACCAATTGGGGAGGGGGATGTCATTGGTTTTTAACAATGGTATGATAATTTGGTACTTTTCTATTACAAAATAAGCTCACCAAAATTTCAACATGAGCAGAAATTTATTCCTACTTTAGAAGATCAAAAAATGAAGTTAAGTATCACAGAAAAAAAGGGCAAAATAAGCATTTCAAATGCAGGTCTGAATGCCAATAATAAATAAGAAATCACTTTTAGTTCTCTAAAAATTCCCCTTATTTCTAAAATAACAATATGAATCATGTTCATCTGCTTTGACCTTATTGGAATATGAGTAACATTATTTTTATCAACATACACATGTCTAATACATATATATTAAAAAACAAAGTTCCTACTCAATTGATATGGTTGACAAAATAGTGATAAATATCCTTGCAGGTCACCATACAATTAATTTTACAGCCAAAGGGGAGTAAAATGACTGAGAAAAGAAATAACTCCTCTTTGAAACTAAAGCTCTTTAAATCAAAATGTTGCCGCTCAAAATTTAAAATATTCTCCCTGGTGAGAGAAAGGCAAAATTTTTAAAGAAAAAAAAAAATTAGTGTTGCCTAAAGGTCACATAGTTCCTTCTACTCTATACAGAACAATACTGTGCAATAATCCTAAATTTGTCTAATTTTTAATGATGGATTCCAACACTTCTAATGATGTTACTGAGGGAATTCTTTAAGTTAAACTGTTTATGTTGCATTTATTTGTAAAGTTCAAGATATTGTGTGCTCTGGAGGGTGTCGACTGCTTGCAGTTGTTTGTGTTCTGTTATCATTTCCTCTGCAGCCTCTCAAAGCCAAGTTCTTCTGTCTGCACCTTCAGCTCAGACTGCACCACCATGCCCTGCCTCTCAGACACTGACTGACTGTGGGATTGAAGAATGGACATAGGGAACTGGAAAAAAAATGGGATCACACTAGGTTTGTTTCACACTGGCGGCAATTTGCCTTCAGAGATTTAGTCCATCCTTTCTGACAGGACAGGAGTTTTATGGTACATTGCTGATACATGCTATGTTCCGGCAGACTGACATTTTCTGTGTATGTATGTAGTAAAGCCACTTGCTTTTGTTGCCTCAGTTAACAAGATCAGTGATACTCATACTTTATTATGTGTAAGATCCATGCCGGATGCTCTTCAAGGGAGAAGATTCCCTGACCTTGTTCTCTTCAGGGTTTTGGTCTGAATAAGTCTGGATTAACTCAGGGATCTCCATTTTTTTTCTTTAAATCACTTTATTAGGACCAATTGAAATGTAAAAAGCTGTATATAATGAATGTAAACAACCTGATGAGTTTAAGGAATGGTATACAACCTGAACTATCACCACCATCAAGGCCATAATCATTTCCATCACTTTCCAAAATTTCCTCCCACTGCCTTTATTGTTGTTTTTGTTTGTTTGTTTTGTGATAAACACACGCACACATGCACACACACACACACCATTAGATCATACTTTTAGCAAAACTTCAGTGTACAATATACTATTGTTAATTCTAGGCACCATGCTATACACTAGATGTCCAGAACTTATTTATCTTACAAAACTGAATTTCTGTACCCTTTGACCATCAGACTCACAGAAGCAGGGAGGAGAACAGTGGTTGCCAGGGATGGGGGAGGGGAAAATGAGAAATCAACAGTGGTTGCCAGGGATGGGGGAGGGGAAAATGAGAAATCTCCATTTTTTAAGAAGCATCTCAGGAATTCTGATGTAAGTAGTCTGAGGGTAAAGTATATTTTGAGAGATATTGGGTTAAAATGAAACTGTTTGTTTCCTTCTCCACCTCTTCTTTTCCATTTAAGAAAGTTAGAATATTCAATGGGAGGCAACATTTCAATATGGATACAAAGTCCATTCAGTAGCCAGCATACCTGGGGTCAAATCTTAGCTCCACTATACACAGGCCTCAATTTTATCCTCTGCAAAATGGGGGTCATATTAGTAACTATATAAAGGATTTTTGTGAAGATTAAAGGAATTAGCACTGTGAAGTGTTCTGGACAGTGTCTGGTGTATAGTTAGCCTTGATTATTTTTAAAGGGAAGTTTGAAGTTCTACTTTTTCATGATTTGACTTGACACCAGGATTCTTGGACATTTCTCAGTGAGACAGTGGTGAAAAGAGGCCATGAGGAAAAAGTGAAGAAGATCAATGGCTATTTCTATAATACAAGGTAAGAAGCTCCTTTCTTAGGTGACTGAAAGCTCACTCCATATGATTTTAAGCCTAAAGAGCTTGTCTAACTATAATAAATGGAATTGTGTAAAAATTAATAATGCAAAGATTTTAATATAATTCAGCAAACTATAAAATACAATCAAATGACATTGCTAGAATATTTTTATACTAGGGGCCCGGTGCATGAAATTCATGCACGGGGGAGGGAGGGAGTCCCTCAGCCCAGCTTGCCCCCACTCACAGTCTAGAACCCCTCAGTGGATATCCTATGATGGCCCCAGTCTGTCAGGCGCCTTCTGTGTGTGTGTGTGTGTGTGTGTGTCACCACTGGGGGCCTGCCCCCAGCCACATCTGAGGCTTAGAGCAGTCCTCCTGTGTGTGTCTATCTGCTGGGGGCCTGCCCCTGGCACACCATGGAGGCTTAGAGCAGGCACCCCTCTGTGTTGATCTCTGAGACTCCTGCCATCCCCTGCATGTTGTTCTCTTTTTTGAGCTGTAGCCAGGGCTCGGTGCTGCCTGCCTGCCAGGCTTGCCTACTCCCCATCTTCCTCCAGCCACTGGACAGCTGGGAAAACCCCACCTGTTCACTGCCTTGTGGTCAGGCCAGCCTTTCCCCTTTCCTGATCCTTGCAAGGGGAGCGGGGAGCCTGGCCTGGGCAGACAGCGAGGCAGGTGCCCGGGGGTCTCGCCACTGGCCCAAGCCACCTTTCTCCTGCTCCCAGGTCCCCGCCAGGGGATTGGGGAGCAGCCAAGCAGTCCCCACCATGGGCCCAAGCAGCCTTTCTCCTGCTCCTCAGTCTCCTTGTGGGGATTGGGGAGTGGGAGAAAGGCAGCTTGGGCAGGCAGCGAGGCAGCTGGTGCCCGCCATCTTGGCTGGATTAATTTGCATATGGCCACTCTGATTGGCTGGTGGGCGTGGTTTAGGCAGCCCTAAGAAATGGTTAATTTCAATATTATGCTTTTATTAGAGTAGATTGGCAAATAAAATCTTATTTAACAACAAAGTTAGGTTTTTCAAAGGAAATGTCAATAACATATTCCTATAAATGTCTGGTATTTAGTTGAAACCCTTTTCCCTAGGCCTTTGAAATACGGACTCAGGCCTGGCTGGCATAGCTCAGTGGTTGAGCATCAACCTATGAATCAGGAAGTCACAATTTGATTCCTGGTTAGGGCTCAGTCCCCAGTGTGGGGTGTGCAGGAGGCAGCCGATCAATGATTTTCTCTCCTCATTGATGTTTCTATCGCTCCCTCTCCTTTCCTCTCTGAAATCATATATATCTATATTTAGATATGGAAATATGGACATTGAAATACTCCAGCCAACTCAGCCAACTCCCTTCAACAACAGATGCTGTTTTCATGGTCCTCACCTCTGGCAGAAGTTGTCCAGCTGGAGATGTGAGAGCTGAAGGGCCCCCCACTAGGGAGACCACTCCATTGCAATCAACTGCGCTGTGCATCTTCCCATTCATGGGCAGAATGGGGAGCACCCTGGAGGCACGGCTGGCCTGGCTGACGTTGCTATGGCGCCGCTCTCCATGTCTGTGAGGTACAAACAGAGAGTCTCTTCTGCTGTCGTTGTCTTCAAACGTGCTGTGCTCGTCATCAGCAAAGTCATTCTCGGAGCCAATATCCTTTGCTCGACCTCTGAAGCTGAAAAGGCTTGCTCTACTGTTGCGTCTTGGAGAGAAGAGGGAGCCACGGATGCTCAACAAGGACTATGGACAACACGAGGAGAAACAGAGAACAGATGAACAGAAGTAAGCGGTGGCATCCTGAGCAATATGAGGCTGGGTTCCTTGTTTCAGAATTGCTGACCTATCTACAGGTAAGTCCTTAGACAGGGAGGACCAAGGGCTACTGCTGTAACTGCTGGGGGTCTGGAACTCTCTATTAGGTTCACTTCTTTAATTTTTCTTTCCCTTTTTCATTTTCTGCCATTTTCTTTTTACTTTATCCATGCCTTAAGATAGTTCCAAGTATCCCTCAACATTGTTTAGTCCCAAAATTGGCATCCAAAGGTGAAATTTTTGCTGGACTTCTCTCTAGAAGCTCATCTGATTTAACAATCCAATGGAAAGCAAATAAATACACACCTACTTTTAGATCCTTCAAAGCCAAAAATAAGGGCTCACTAGTGACCACACCCTGATGCAGCTCTTACCACAGAGGAAAATAAAATTCATGCTAGTAGGTCTGTTTAATTATAGCACAAGGAGATGCCTCATCTCTGCTCTTTGCATATTTTATAATGTCTTCATGAATAAAATTAAACAAATCAAGCTAAAAGAACTCTATGACTCATTCCCTGATTTTCACTCTTCTTAAGACAGTCTTTACAAAAACCTAGCTTTCACTAGGTATCTTGTCACAATCATTTCATAATTTTCTAAGTGCCCGCATTGTCTCTGCCATTGTGCAGTTTACCTTGATTCTTTAGCTCAGCATTGAGTGCAATGAATCACTTCCTGTTTATTCTAGTGTACTTTCATAATTTTCTTGCAGTGAACATTTATTTTTGCTTGTCTAATATCTATTTCTCCTTCTTCTGTTGTCAGTACCCTGATTATCCTTGAAAATGAGCCTCAGGAAAAACCATAACCCACGCATAGCCAATGGGTATATTCTGTACCCCTGGATGTAGAGAATGGATTAAAGATGGTCCATTGACAGCCACCTCTTTCTCTTATAATTGTTGGACAAGAGGTGCATTTTAAATTAGGGTTGGTAAAAATCTATAATAATAAAAGCATAACATGCTAATTAGACCAGATAGCCAAATGAACTTCCAGATGTCCTTCTGGACAAAGCTGGAGCTGTGAGGGCTGAGCCCCTTGCACGAATTTTGTGTACCAGGCCTCTAGTATTGATTATAAGTGTAGAGATGCAGGAGGCAACTTGCCACTATATTGGAAGAAACTGGACTGAGATATGGAGAAGACAGCTCTGAAAAATGTTATATCTGTGAGCAAAATTTGCAGAAAGGAAGAAGACAAATTCCAGGTTATTTCACTTACATGTGGAATCTAAAAAACAAAATGCATAAAAAAGCAAAACAAAAACACACTCATAGGCACAGAGAACATTTTGTTGGTTGCCGGAAACAATGGAGATTGAGAGGATGGATGGAAAAGGCAAGGGATTAAGAGGTACAGATTGGTGATTACAGAATAGTTATGGGGATATAAAGTTCAGAAAAAAGAATATAGCCAATAATTTTATAGTAACTACATATGGTGTCAGATGGGCACTAGATTTTTATCAGGTGATTGCTTTCTAAGTTATATAAATGTCTAATCACAGGGTTGTACACCTGAAATTAATATAATATTGTATGTGAACTATAATTTAAAAAACTGCACTCTTCAAATAAAGTTTGCACGTGGATGAAAACAACTGCACAGATGGTCTGAGAGAGTCCAAAGTTCACCACTGGGAATTTGCCACTCAGAAAACCCATGTTTCACTGAGCTCAGCCCAGTAGCTAAGAAGAGGTGGGAAACATCTGCTGATAATTCCTCATGTGGAAAGTTGCCACAAGATGTTTGAGTCTTTAATGAAACCTCAAAACTACAAACCTTCTCATGCCCAGTGGAATCTATGCTCTAAAAATGCTTTCGTGGGATCCAAAATTTGTGTGGAAGAAAAAGGTATTCTATGGAAGGGACCTCATAGGATGATCTGGTCATAAATTCCTAACAGGGCAGGTCCTCATGCATAGTCACACCCCATGCATATAATTGCTTCGATAAAAGGTGTGTCTTTGCTTTAAGCAAGCCCTGTGCATTGTTTCTGTGCATTTAGGTTAACACACTTTTGAAATGGCTCGCTTCAGACCCCTCCTCCCAATACCTGATCATCCTTTCAGATCTCTCCTTCTAAATCGTGAGAGCTCATAGCATAAACTTAATTAGTTTATAATCTGGTCCCCACCTTGCTTTCTCCCACCTTTTTGTGATCTTCCTTACATTCCCTCCTTAATTCAAATGCATAAGAGAAATTGCAAAACTGTTATTCTCTGGAGCATGTGAGATCTTGCTTCCCCCACGTGTCCTCAGTTTGGCTCAAATGAACTCTTATAAAAATACTATCTGCTGGTTTGGATATTTCTTACATCAACGGTTGTAAAATTCACAAATTCTCTGAGGTCATAATCACAACACTTGAGGTTCATGACCATTCTGAGAGCATTGTGCCATCCAAGGGGGGAGGCAGTTTTATCTGCCAAACCCTGGCATATCTTTAAAAGAGTGTTTGTAATGAAAAGGCACTTTATGTCATCCAATGTTTTTACCTGGTGTGGAGAAGAAAACCTCTTTTCATATGTCAACCTACTTCCTTCTAAGGAAAAACGGAAACCTTTCCTTCTAATGCTGTCTTCAGATTCAGATTTGCAGACTCTGTCTTCCTTCTCTTCTTCTCCAGATTGTTCTTTCTGTTTCTTTTTCTTCCTTCTGTTTTTCAGCTCTTTTTCACTCTTGGAGCTTAACTTGGATGCTACTGAAGAACTCTCTGAGAAAACTCCTAACCCACCTGCCCCACTGAAGTCTCTTGATTCAGCAGATGTTGCTGCAGCTGCTGCCTAGAAGGGCACAGAGTGCATGTTAGTTGCATACAAACTTTGGGGAAATCTCTCCCTGTTACTGTTTAACTTACTTTTAGGGTCATTCTGGTACATATTTTGGAAAATAATATATTGCCATTAAACCAATTAAAGAATTAAAATAGAACATGTGGAAGATGAAACATGTGACTGATGAAAACCTCATACTATGCTTTCTGATTCTGTAATCATATGAACAAGACACTTGAATGTCATAACAATTTTTTTCTGATTTAAACAGTATCTTAAGAAGCAACAATTTTAAGAATTAAAGTTTCCTATTTTAACCTGATGCATCACACTTTCGTTTGACGACTTTTAAGGCCAATCTAAATCACTGAATTTAATTCAGTCAAGTATTGTATTGTTTTATTTTAATGAACTCCTCCCCACTTTGACTTAAATTAAGCATTGCACTAAGAAATGCACAACAAAAACATATTACAGATTATATACAAGGAAATCCCAGATCATGCCATCTGAATGAATTTATAAATTACAATAGCAGTTTCTTGAAAGATACAATGTTCATTGTTGTTGCTGCTACCCCAGTATGTTTTTACTTATCTCACCTTTATTCTGTGTTCAGTGTTAAAAGAGAACTATACTCAAGATCCAAGAAAAGCCAAAAAAATAGGCAATTAAATTAGTTAATGTCATTAAATCAAGCAAATATAATTAGGGAAATTCTTGCCTTATTTGGAAGCTTCATCAAGTACAAATTAAAGGATTTATGAGAAGGCAGAGAATGTAGCGATTTACTATGTTCACACAGCAGTGTTTCCCTTATGCAGTCCACAAACTTGCATTTAAATACTCTTTAAATGGCAAATAAACATTAAAGAGGTATTTGTCTTCCCAGACTCTAGAAAATAATATTCCCAGTTTAACTCTGGTTTCCTGACCTTTCCCATGTTTAGTGAAGAAGCAGCTACAACTGAAGTCCTCTTCAGAAGCTTAAGAAAAGACTTTTATTGAAGACATGTTCGTGTACTTATTTAGTGAGTTTGAACAAATGAGGGGCCACAAGTGAGAGAAAAATTTCAATAAAGCAACTATAAAGCTCCATGTTTTGATGCCACTAATATTGACAGTAATTTTCAAATTAAAATAATAATCTCCTAATAACCAAAAAGGCTTCTAGCATGTACCAAACACACATGACGTGTTTCAAATATCATTGTAACCACTGCTGATTTTGTATCTCTTCACTTCATGCCATTTGACTTCACTGGCTGGGATAGAGAATGGAGATTAACAAACACAAAAGAGCTCCATGTTGGCTAGCTCTACCTGAGCTTCTTCCTGTTGTTTTCTTAGCTGTTCGAGCATCTGCTGAAATTCAGCCTCTTTCTGCTCTGCCTCTTCCATGGTAGCCTGGTTCTGCTCCTCATAGGCCATGGCCACCACAGCCAGGATCAAGTTTATCAGGTAGAAGGAGCCCAGGAAGATGACCAGCACGAAAAAGATCATGTATGTTTTCCCGGCAGCACGCAGTGTCTACATGACGGAAGAGATATTTTATTAAAAATTACATGGGATGTTACGAGCTCACATGCTACATAATAAAGTATTCTACAGCAAGCAGTTCTGATGTCAGTATTTCATGCTTCTCAGAAGAGTCCTTTTTTCTGTTCTCACCAGTTGATAAAGGTTTTCCCAGAAGTCTTGTGTCATAAGACGGAATAAGGACAGGAAGGCCCAGCTGAAGGTGTCAAAGCTCGTGTAGCCGTAGTTGGGGTTGCGACCAGCCTTCACACAGATGTACCCCTCCGGGCACTGGCTGCAATTAGGTTAAAGCCAAGAGAGGAAGTCAGTAACAGCAAGTCCGCTGGCTGTCTTTCTGGTTTTGACAGATGCCAATGCCTATTTTACACAACACGAAGGAGAACAGATTTCTCTCACTCTACCAGCACTTAACCCAGCACCCTTGGGCTGATTTACATAATAACAGATTCTGCTAAGTTTATTTGTGAATTGCTATGTGATTCACCATTGTTATTATTATATTTATCACATCTCCATATATAAAAGCGGTCAGGTTATGATTAATATCTCTGGGGACTTGTGAACATGAAGAGAAAAATAAGTCTACAGAGAAAAAATAAGCACTCACTGAAGATATCTGGAGGCAGAAATGTGTGTGTGAGAAAAGAGGTGAAGAAAAGGTTGGTGGGGAAAGGTTGAAAGGAGGAAATGGCTCTGCATAGTGAAGATGTCATGTGATTCCTATGACCTTGATGATCACGCTGACCTGGGCTCTTCATTGAGCCTGACGTTTCTGGGCTGCATGATCTGGGGCAGGTTTCCTAACCTGGCTCAGCTTTGGACACTTCATATGTAAGAAGGGCCTAATGACAGAACCTGCTTTACAAATGGACAAGCATTGAATAGGATATTGTATGTATAGCATTCAGTACAGTACAGACAAGGAATTAAAGGTAGTCTGTATTACTGATCACTGGGATCTGAAAATAAAGGCAGTACAATCTTCATCATATGAGTCAAACACAAAGCCTGCAACCACTGAGAATTTTGCTACAGGTATCAGTTACTAATGTCCACAATATCATGTTCCATAGAAAGAACAACGAAAAGTTCTTATTGAGTGCTATAGTAGCTGTACATTCACTAACCCATTTAATTCTTTACAGTCACCCTCCTATTATACCCCTTTATTACCTAAGGAAACTATAAGGCAAGGAGAAGTGCCTTTATATGTTAGAGTCAGGGTTTTAATCCACACAAACTCTCCAGTCTATGCTCTCAGCCACTTTGCTAAAATAATCTGGGACATACACTCACCATGCCTCGGGTAATGACTTATCTTCAGCTATTATACACTTCACGTCAATGAGACCATATTAGCGTAGTAGATAAAATATCACACTTATGAAAGTACATACTTTTAAATCCTATTAATTTAAGCTTCTATTAACTGCTTTTCTATTTTTCATCGAACTAATTTGGAAGATCACCTGCGATCTGGTATGGAAAAATAATTGCAGCATATGAGTGTGTGAAAAACGTGAGAATCTACGCTTATCCCAGCTATTTTGAGAGTCAGCGTGAAGTTGAAGTTATGGAGAGTTTTGAGTGAGGAGAGAACAGGGGCGAGGTGGTGGGAGGTGGCAGATTATTGAGGTGGAGAGAGCAGGTGGACGGAAACTCAATATGAAACATCACTTACCCTGCATCTGAGCTGTTGCCGCAAAGCAGAGCATCATTTTGTCCTTCCAAGAAATAAAAGTGACCTATTTAAAAAATGAGAAATAGAATCATTAAAAAGCCCTTAAAGCATTTCGGCCATTCTGCCTAGATAATAAAGCTTACAATGTTTCAACTATAACAAAATAAATAAAATAATAAATATGTATATAACAATGAAAATATTTTAATAATAATTGAATACTAAAATATATCAAAACATAACATTGTAAATTAAACAAATCTTTTAAAATCTGTTTTTTAAAAAATTACAGGGAATGATTATGCTAACATTCTCATATCAGAATTTAAATATAAAAACAAATTGTTTGAGGTACTTCTAAAAGAGCTGTCACATTAAGGCTGTGTTCTTGACAAAAAAAATGAGAGAGAGACAGAGAGGTGGGGAGGGGAGAGGAAGAGAGAGGTAAGCCTTGTTGCTTCTAAATGTTTTCATGCAGATAAAATTTTACTTTGCAAATAGGTTTTGCCTGGACTCCAAATAGATACAGACATTTTTCTCCCACCCATTTTAAGTTAATTTCCTTTGAAAAGTGGGCTTAGGAATTTGCTCTTTCTATGATACTGTAAATAACTGTTTTACTTTGTATTTTGACTTGATTACTATCTTTCAAATGACCAAAATAAACTTCTTTCTCTGTAGGATATATATTTTCTAAATATATCTAGCTTTTATTCTTATGGAATACCTTACATATAACTTTAATAAATTGCAAAGATGATCTCAAAAAACATATACATACATAAACATATACATGTATAAACACACACACGCACACATTAACACATATACACAAATACCGAACAAACACTTACTATGATTTTTTTTTAAGGAATACTTAGTCTGTATTCAAGAAATATCCTAATATATTATACAGGGAAATATGGGTAACTGTTTTGCAAAAAAAAAAAAAAAGTCTTAATCTTTACCTCACAACATATATTAAAAAGTAATTCTAGATTTTTAAAGATTAAAGATTCCTAAACAAGCCCATTAATCTTATATAAAGGACATATAGAGTTTTTTAATGTAGAATATAAAGGTGGCTACTTCACATGTAGACAACTTAAGTGAATTTTTATTATCTCTAAATCAAAATTTTTTTCTAAACTAAAATATAGAAAAGGATTTAAAAATTTAATGGCACCATTGCCAAAAAAAAAATCATAATCACTTGGGCATCAAATACAAGTAATAGGATGGAAAAGAAGCAAATGTTAATATTCTTGATAAAATAAGAGTTCATATGCATTTTGTCAATATACTATCACCTGATGGAATAATGGGTAAAAATATCAACAGATAATTCACATTATATAAAATATGTGTAACTTACTAATGATACTAATAAATGTATCTTTTAAATTCTACTACATAAATAGTTAGGAACAAGAGGATACACGTTTCCTTCGATCAAAGGATTTTAAATATGGTAATAATAATATTAGTGAGTGGTCTGAGCGCTCTGAAGAGCAATTTGAAAATGTCTCCATAGCCTTAATCTGGTTGTGTTCTTGAACCAAAAATATTCTATTAATGAAAATCCACCTGAAGGAAACAATTAGAAATGAGGAAATATTTATGTGCAAAGATTATCATTGTGCTGTTATTACATCAATAAATGGAAAACCTCACAAATAATAAAATAATTTGTTTTATTTATTCATTTATCCCATGAATCTTAACCTCCCCATTATAATCTTCATAAGAACATTAAAATATTAATATATCATTAATGTTAAAATATGAATATAGTTTGAGAAGGGATAATATTTCATATGGTTCTAAAAGCCATTAAGGTTTTAGATTATCAAAATTCCAGTGGAGTTTTGATAATGAAGGGATCAATGGAAATTGTTTAGCTAATTGTACATGGAGAGGATGAGACTTGAAAACCAAATGATGGAGGGGGTGGTTTCAATGGTAAGAAATTATATTTCAGCATTAACTCAAACTACTAATTTATTTAAGATTAGAGGCCTTGTGCATGAAGTCATGCACAGGTGGGGTTCCTTGGCCCCATTGGGAGGTTGGCTGTGGGAGCGCACTGACCACCAGGGGACAGCTCCTGCATTGAGCATCTGCTCCCTGGTGGTCAGTGCGTGTCATAGTGACTGGTTATTTGGTTGACTGGTCATAACAGTCTCTTATGCTTTACTAAGGCCCGATGCACACAATTTTGTGCACTCGTGGGGGTTCCTGAGCACAGCCTAGCCTGTGCCCTCTCACAGTCTAGGAACCCTCGGGGGATGTCCACCTGCAGGCTTAGGCCTGCTCCCCAGGGGATCAGGCCTAAGCTGGCAGTCAGACATCCCTCTGGCAGCCCGGGAGCCCTCAGGGGATGTCCACTTGCCAGCAGGGAGCAGACCTAAGCTGCAGTCGGACATCCTTAGTGCTGCTGAGGAGGCGGGAGAGTCTCCTGTCACCACCGCTGTGCTGGCAGCTGGCAGCCTGGCTTGTGGCTGAGCAGAGCTCCCTCTGTGGGAGCACACTGACTACCAGGGGGCAGCCCCTGCATTGAGCGTCTGCCCCCTGGTGGTCAGTGTGTATCATAGTGACCAGTCATTCCCAGTCGTTCTACGGTTAGGATCAATTTGCATATTACCCTTTTATTGTATAGGATAGAGGCCTGGTGCATGGACGGGGGCCAGCTAGTTTGCCCTGAAAGGTGATCCCTGCGGGATCAGGGTGGGAGTCCTGCCAGAGTGCCTGGCCAGCCTGGGTGAGGGGCTGAAGGCCATTTTCAGGCTGGCCACACCTCCTTCAGGGTGAGGGGGCCCTGCTGGGGTGCCTGGCTGTCTGGGTGAGGGGCTAATGGCTGTTTGCAGGCTGGCTAAGCCTTCCAGTGGGGATTCTCACCCCATGAGGGTATGACCATCCTGGGTGAGGGGCTGATGGCTGCAGACTGGCCATGGCCCCCAGCGACCCAAGCTCCCAGCAAGGCTGGCTGAAAGCAGGTATCTAGGATTTATTTATCTATAATTGAAACTTTGTTGCCTTGAGTGGAGGCCACAGCAGGCCAGGGCAGGCGGGAAGCTTGGCTTCATCACCAGGGCGACCAAGCCTCCTGCTTGCTCCAGCTCCATGGTTGCTGGGCGCCATCTTGGTTGGGTTAATTTGCATATAGTTGCTCTGATTGGCTGGTGGGCATGGCTTGGGGTGTAGCAGAGTGACACCAATTTGCATGTTTCTCTTTTATTAGTGTAGATGATTAGAAACCTCTGATCTGTGCTACCAACTATGTGGCATTGCTTTCAACACTGATTTAGGAAAAGATAACACCCATTCAAATGATAATTTTTACCATGTTGATTGACAGATAAGAAAAAAAGATATCTAATTTCTGCATCACATGTACTGATCTATCTTAAATTGATCTGGTCATTTGGGTCACATAAAATTGAGGCAATTTCCACTATGTGTACTTTTTAATAATTAAATGACTAAACAACTTAATGGATAAAAGAGTGTAGCTTACTTTCATCCTCAATATATTCATCCCAGTTAAAGGTGCTCACTGTCCGATTGAAAGCAGTACCGTTCCCATCCAATGAATAATTAAAGAAGGAAGTGATGTTTATTTCAAAGGAAGAGTTATCTGGGGGCCATTGCAAGCATTTATTCCGCAGGTTGCCCATAAACAGCTGTAGTCCTATTAATGCAAACACACTCAGACAGAACACCGTCAGGATCATGACGTCAGAGAGCTTCTTCACAGACTGGATGAGGGCCCCCACGATGGTCTTCAGGCCTGCAAATAAAATCAGAGGGGGAAATTTAAGTGTACTATTTAACAGCTACTTTACTAACAAAAACATCATGAGCTTGTCCTGGAAAATAAAGATGTCATGCAGAATGCCAAGAACATTACTTTAATGTTTGTGATTGAATAACATTTTCATGAAAAGCCTGCTAGCTGGTGAAAATGAATGAAAGCAGAACTTGTATGTTCATTAGAAAACTGTGAATGGAAATGAACCAAAGTGTATTTCCAAACACTCCTTAGAACACAAAAATGATTTTGCTATTCATGCTTAAACATTAACCTTGTGTACATAGTTTGCTTTTATTTGCAGATGTCTTACTTCCTTGCCTCTTAATGATTTGGGGGGAAAAAATCTCTATGAGTAGAGTAGTAAGAAACCTTTAAGTAACTGAATTATGAGGTTATATTTTTGCGAATTATATAAACTTGAGTATGGGTTAAAAAAGGAAGACATCTGAAAACTGAGCCTCATGCAACACTCATGCTACCCCTTGCTCTTTCATTTGTCTGCAGGTGAGAAAATTACCAGTTTTTGACCCTAAGTGATTCAATTTGCATCAGTTCGAATATCTCATAGTTCAGCTTTTATGCAGAAAGCTTGATGTTATAGGATGCAGACCATGTAGCCTGTTACTGCAAATGCCTCATGCAAAAACTTGTTAAACTCAAAGGCTGATTTAGAACAGTTTTAAAGAAAGCAACTAGTAAAAGCAAAGAATCAAGTCCATCCAAAATATGATGTGTGATTCTTGCTTTATTACAGATTTACCAGTATTTGCAACAGGTGACAAGCAATAAGGCTTATGCACAAATGCAGCTAAACGCAGCCAATGCACCAATGCAGCTAAACTCAGCCTCGGTGTTTAACCCAGCTCTCACCTGGAATGACTGAAATTGTTTTCAATGCTCGGAGAACTCTGAATGTTCTCAACGCTGAGACATTACCCAGGTCCACAAACTCTGTCACATATCTGTAGTAGGGAGTTCACACACAAACACAATGACAAAACACAAGAAACAGTTGGAGATATAAGGGGCCTACCACCTTATACCAGTTTCTTCTTACCTGGTATTACAGAAATAGTTTTCAAAGCTCTCAATACTCTGAAAGTTCGAAGAGCTGAAACATTGCCTAGGTTTACAAATTCTGTTATATACCTGTAGAATTAAATCAGAGTTATTCAGAATTTAGGGAAATCTAAGTCTATGTTGGTCTTACAACAAGACCTTTTCAACTTCAATGAGTGTTGCCATGGGATTTCCCAACTAAGAGAAAAATGGCATTGTCATCAATGATCTCTTTTACTTGGGAAACTACTATTTTACAGCGTTAATTGAAACCAAAACCATATAATTTAATATGCTAGTCCCTAATTTCTCCAAAGTACATAATTTAATTGGAAGAAAAATATTCTGAATTCGCATGGTAATTATGAAATGATCTGACAAGGGAAGCCACCAAGGACAAATACAGTGTAGGCTCCCATCAATGGTTTATTCTTCCAGCTTGGAAAATGTGTTAAAGTACTTACGCAAAAGTAATGACTGTGAAATCCAACCAATTCCATGGGTCCCGTAGAAATGTGAAATCTTCTAAACAAAAGCCCCTTGCAAGTATTTTTACAAGTGATTCAAAAGTATAAATTCCTGTAAAGGTGTACCTGAGAAAAAATAGCCAAGTCCACATTAAAGATATAGTAGGTGATTTGCATGTACATATCTCAAAAGGGACTCACACAACACAAATTAGAGGCTTCTACATGCCTGTCTCCCTAAAATGTAGAGTGTGGGTAAGATTTAAGGCAGGAAAAATATTACATTTTGAAAGACATTCTCTTTGATTGTAACTAAATGAACACTGTACTTGCTACATCAATTTGAAGGCCAAATAATAAGATTCTGTATGAAGGTATTATCTAATACACTGGCATTTGGTCTGATTGAAGTAATTAGGTAATAATCCAAGAAATGAATGAAGCATTGGTGTTCAATAAAATATGCATTATTAAGATACATGAAATACATACTAATAAAACATAGAAAGGTAATAGCCATGAGAAAATGAATATACAAACAAGGTATAATATTTATTATTGGATATTAGTTATCACTGATCTTCAAAAGTGTGAGACTCACAAGAAAGATAAAGAGCTACCAATATTGGCTGTCAGACCAGTTCAATAATTTGAGCTAATGAGTGAACCACCACTGCAAACTTGATCCTAGAGGAAGTTATTGCTTGAAATGAACTTGAGTCATTATCACTAACATGATTGGAAGAGCTAGGATGATTTGTTGAGGAAGCTGAAGTCTCAAGCTGTTCAATGCACAGTTTGAAATACAAAGGGATGAGCATATTGAGAGAGATATTTAATTTTCTACTTACTCCACATTCTTTGTCCAGTCTGGAGGATTACTCATTGTCATAAACACACAGTTGGTAAGAATGGTGCACATAATGAGCACATTGAATAAAGTAGAATATCGTCAAGGAAGACAAAGTTCAGTGGAAAATCTCACTTTCATGCATTATCGTGTCTTTCACTGCCATGAGGTTTAGAACTTTCAAGACCTTATACTTTTATTATTGAGTTTGATCTTTCTATTTCTGTCATTCAACAACCCCATAGCCAGGCCATGCCAAGCCAAGTCATTAACTATTTTGAGCCAACTTTGTTGCTTTTTAGTAATAAAAAAAGATTAAATGCAAAGCAATGGGTTCATTAGCAAATAATTTAACAATTTAACTTTTTTTAATGACAGACTCAACTCATTCAACCACAGCTGCATGATCAGCATGATCGGCAAGTGGACATTCCCTGAGGGCTCCCGGGCTGCCAGAGGGATGTCTGACTACTGGCTTAGGGCCGATACCCCGGGGAGCAGGTCTAAACCAGCAGGTGGACATCCCTTGAGGGGTGCCAGACTGCGAGAGGGCACAGGCCAGGCTGGGCTGAGGGACCCCCCCCCCGATGCAAAAATTTTTGTGCACCAGGCCCCTAGTATTTAATAAAAAGTATGAGGATTCAGTTGCAATTATGAAAACAACAACCTTTACCAATGTAAATTTAGACACTATTATAAATATGACAGAGAATACATCAATGCTATTCATAACTGTTCTCCCTCTTTATTTTAATTATAAATTTTCACATTATGTACTTGAACAAAATATCAACATGATTTTAAGTATGGTAAAACAGAACAGTGAGTAGCCAGTGTTTCACTAAATTATAAAGGAAGTTTCTTTGCATCTACAACTGACTTTAGTCAAAAGCAATGATTAATTTCTTGTTTTTACTAGTAGCAATATATTATTGCATATGCTTAATTCTCAGCTTGTCCAAAGGCACCCACATGGAAACAATCATAAGCGAATGTTGGAGATCAGCCATGTGAGGGCACTACAAACCATAGAACACACAAAAACACCATTTCAAAGAAGACACATAGTTTTCCTTTATTGCTGAAAACAAACAAAAAATAAGGTAAAATTAAAGATGATTTGCTGTTACTGTATAAAATTCCCCTGGGCAGGTTAGCACCATTCTGAATGCTTGGTTCCCAACCTCAAGTGTCCTCAATATAGTCCTATATTTCTGCACTTAGCTCTATTTCTTGCTCTCTGCAAAGACAATTTCAAATATTCTCTATTCTACTCTGATTTCAGACCTTCTGCTTTTTTACCTCCAACCTGAAGCTGATAACCTTATTTCCTTATTTCCTACTTCACTGAGAGAAGAGATAATATCCGTCTACCATATCTCTACTCCTCATCCCCAAATTGACAAACCTTCTGTACTGGGACCTACCATTTCTCCTTCCTGTTTCAATGGGGGAAGTTTTCAATTCCTCCATTCATACTCTGGACACTTTCTACTTTTTCCAGAATACTTCATAAATCTCTTTCTTCTTTTATCTTTCTATCTTCTACTCTATTGAACTCTTTCTATCAACATAAACTTGCTTATGACTCTCCTGTCTTGGGGAGAAAAAAGTGAGAATCCTTTTCTATAACCCACAATTCTCTTTAACCACTTTTAGCCCTAACTCTTTTCTCCATTCATAGCCAAACTCCTTAAAAGAGCTGTTTATCTTTTCCTCAGTCTAGTAGCTTTTCTTTCTGAAGACAATGAACTCTTCATGTTTTGTCACTAAGAATAAAAGGATAATTTTGAGCTATTTGACTTGCTTGCTCAGCAGTATTTAATAAGGATGATTCTTTCCCCTTTCATTATGCTCTTTTCCCTTTGCTTCATGAGGTCCCAATCCCCTGGTTTCTTCATGCCTCCTTGTATCTTTTTAAATGTCGTAATTCCTTTTTGAAAAGAAGGATGCCTATAAGGCCCAGCATTGTGGCTCTGTGGTTGAGCATCAACTTACAAACCAGTGGGTCATGATTCAATTCCCAGTCAGGGCACATGCCCAGGTTGCAGGCTCAAATCCTCAGTAGAGGACATACAAGAGGCAGCCAATCAATGATTCTCTCTCATCACTGATGTTCCTCTCTCTCTCTTGCTCTCCTTTCCTCTCTGAAATCAATAAAAATAGTTTTAAAAAAGAAAATAAGGACATAGGATATCTCAGCCATTTCCTCCTCTCCTGCTATGTTCATCCTAATAGAGTAGAGCTCACCAACAACCATAGCTTCAAGTACTATTTATCTATCCACTGATCTTAAATATTTCTCTCCAGGTTAGAGCTCTCTTCTGAACTCCACAAACCCGATTGTCCACATGGTATATGTTCTTATGTATCTTATTTACACTTCAAAAACATTTAAAAGATGGTCAAGAGACGTATGAAAACATGCTCAAAGGTACTAATCATCTGAGACATGTAAATCAAAAGGACAATAAGGTACCATCTCACAACTCTCAGCATGGCTATCATCAACAGATCAACAAAGGACAAGTGCTGGCAAGGACATGGAGAAAAAGGAACCCTCATGCACTGTTGGTAGGAATACAGACTGGTGCAACCACTGTGGAAAACAGTGTGGAGTTTCCTCAGAAAATTAACCCAGTGATCCCACTTCTAGGAATATATCCCAAGAATTCAGAAACACTAATCAGAAAGAATATATGCACTCCTATGTTCATAGCAGCACAGTTTATAATAGCTAAGATTTGGAAACAGCCTAAGTGCCCATCAGCAGATGAGTGGATTAAAGAATTGGTACATCTACACAATGGAATACTGCACTGCTGTCAAAAAGAAAGAACTCTTACCATTTGTAATAGCATGGATGGACCTGGGGAGCATCATGCCAGTAAGCCAAGGGGAATAAGCCAGTCAGAAAAAGATAAGTATCACATGATCTCACTCATTTGTGGAATATAATGAACAACATAAACTGATGAATAAAAATAGATATAGAGACATAAAAGTATTGAACAGACCATCAAACCTCAGAGGGAAGGCAGGGGAGGGTGGGAAGAGAGGTAAGAGATTAACCAAAAGACCTGTATGCATGTATAGAAGCATAATAGATGGACACAGACAATAGGGGGTGAGGGCCAGTGCAGGGAGGTGGGAGCAGGCTGGGAGAGGCCAGTGAGGGAATAAGGAGACATATGCAATACTTTCATATATAAAAAAAATCTATTCTGCATACTGTGCCAAATGACCTTTGCAAATGTAATTCAATATAATTTCAAGAGCTGACCACTATTTTTAGGATCATGATCAAATATGTTAATATCATCTAGATTTTAATAGGTCTAAGCCCTGTCTGTTTCTCTAGTTTTGTATTATTTAATCCTCATTGCACTCTCCCTTACCCCTTCTATTATAATTGTTTCAGATTATATAATAAAATACGCTCTTTCTCAAATAAGTCTTTGCAAATGCCATCCCTTTCCCCCTTCTTCAGTACTTGCAAATGCTTTCTACTTCACCCTAACTAACTCACACTTCTTTAGTATTCAGATTAAAAGTTATTTCTAGTAGAAAGTTATTCACAATAGCACCTGACTTGTTTAGATATACCAGTAATCTATTCCAGTAGCATCTTATAGTATTCTTCCAATGACTAATTTTAAGGTTGATTATTTCTACTAGAATCCATAATTAATGAGGGCAGTGACAAAGTCTATACAGATCACCATTATATCATTGCCATTTCACACAGTATCAGTTGACTATTAAGTAAAATTTATTTTATAACTCATTTATGACTAAATAAATATTTCCCTTTTTAATGATTTATTTGTTGATATGGGGCAAAAGTACATATGAAATTTGTTTCTACATATATTGAGTGTACAAGTTTCTATACTTTTTTTTGAAAGGGAGGACATAAAAACATAAGGTGGTATTAATAGCCTCATGAAATTTATGTACATAATGGTTATAACCCTTAAAAATATTTACTCTTTGTAATGGTAGAAATATATATATATATGCCTAAGCAACTGTTACAACCAGATGACTAGACGGCTGTCCTGTAGCTATGATGTGCACTGACCACGAGGGGGCAGACACTCAACACAGAAGCTGACCCTGGTGGTCAATGCACTCCCACAGCTAACTAACCTCCTGCGGCCAGCCAACTTCTCATGGTCCCTCCCTCCAGCCAGCCTGGTGGTCAGTGTGCTACCAAAGCCAATCTCCTGTGGCTAGCCAACCTCCCATGGTCTCTCCCCTGGCCAGCTGGCCCTGATTGGCCCAACAGCCGGCCAGGCCAAGGGACTCCACCCATGCATGAATTAGTGCACCAGGCCTCTAGTATATAATGAAGTAATACATGTACTTCACTATTAATAAACAATAGAAAAAAATGGTTATTGTCCAGTAAGTGACAATTAATGAAGCATTATGCTCAAACACTTTTTTCCATGTTGCATGACTATCATTTGAATAATAAAAAAGACACTTAAGTTAAAGATCCTAACAGACATTTAAAAAGGAAAGCAAATAAAACTAATTTGCTTCTAAAACAAATTAAGCAACAACTAGAGTCAGGTTTTTATGCTTTTGATTTAATATGTATCTCTAAATAGAGAGCTTCAAATTCTGTTATCTTTATCATGACTTTCAATACCATCCATACACTGATATCTCTCAAAGTTATATCTCCAGCCCAGTCCTTTCTGGAACTCTACACTCTTGCAAAGAACATCTAATAGGCATCTATAAAGTAAAAATAAAACTACTTAATGTTCAAATCAGAGCTCTGGGTTTTATTCACCATTACTGATTCACTAAAGTTATCCCAAGCTCAGTCAACATAAATTATGTTTTTCTTTCTTGACTAGACTAAACACTTGGACTCATCTCTACTCATTTCCTCATATTATACATCCAATTGCTCAGCAAAACCTGTCAGCTCTTCTGCAAAATACATCTAAATCTGATAACATTTTGCCATCCTCATTGTTTCCACTATAGTCCAAGCCATGATCATCCCTTTACTTCGTAATGGCAGTAGGCCCCCAATCTATCTTTTTGCTTCTACACTTTCCCCCATGCATCACGTACTCTGTGAGGCAGACAGGGTGATCTTTGTAAAATGAGAGTCAGATCATGACATTCTTCGGTTGAAAACACTTCAGTCATCTCTTCTCATATCTTAAAAGTAAACCTGGTGTCCTCGCCATGAACTAAGCTTCAGGCCCCGATCTCCACTCTCACTGGCCTATCTCCTTCACTCCCTGCCTTCCTGACTCTTCTGCAGTCACACTGGGCTCCTTGCTGATTCTTGAACACTTCAGTTTCACCTTCACCTTCATAATTTGTCCTTGTATTTGCCAGTCCCCTTACATTCACATTTCTCCTAAATCTCCATGTCTTACTCTCCCTCACTTCCTTCGAATTTTTGTTGAAAAATATTTGAAATGAGTGCTTCCCTGACCATATCATCTAAAATAGTACCTTGCCACTCTTATTTTTATACTGCTTTAGTTTTTTAATAGCACTTATCACTAGATGATATGATTTATTTTTATTATCTTTCTCTTCTCAAATACACACATAAACATCAATGTAACTACATGAGAGCTGGACTTTGTTTTGTTCAATGTTGTATCTCAATGCCTAAAAGAACATCTGTCACATAGTAGATATTCAATAACTATTGGCAAATAAACATTTAAATGAGTTATGAATATAAAATAAAATGCTCATATTAAGTTAAAAATCATAAAAACTGACATGAAACACATTTAAAACTCTGACAATTTAAGGAATGTGGATTGTTTTTGTTTACTATCTAAAATAACGTAACCATATTTTATTTAATTACTAAAACAAGATACCAGGCATATCAAAAGCATTTTCAGTTTTCCAAATATACCCTGCCAAAAATACAGTAAGCATAACTTATCCTGCCAAAATCAAGAAAGAGAGCTAATTTGATATTCATCAGCTTCTAATGAAGATAACAGTTCTTTATGACGCAAGCTGGAATTTTTATTGTAAGTAGAAGTATCAGTCTAGGTTTAAAATACAAATTTCTTTATTTTGAATGGTCATTTTCTGGTTTATATACTAATGATAATGAATACACAATAATCTCCTAATCCATTGTGACTATCCCTAGGCATTTTTAACTTACTGAGCCTGAAGTCAGAAAACCAAGATTTGAGCCTAGGGTTTGCACTGTGAAACATAAAAGATAAAACTATTAAGAAATACTCTTGAAAACTGTACAGAATTATACATACTAAAGTTTACCAGAATCTCTTATCAAGGGCACCAAAAGACTAAAGAATTTATCTTAGACTATTATCCAACTGCTTTTTCTTTTATTATATCTCTATTCCAACATGATGTAATCTGAATTATAATATTTTAATATAGGCAATTAGACATTTTTACAAATCTACATTTTCTACATGAGAAGAAAACTGTGGCTATCAGCCAATGATTAAGCTTCTAGGAGAGTCAACCTTTTGGCAAATCTTAATAGATCTACCTGGTTGCTTTCACATTCCAACTTGCATGACTGCAGGCCATCTAACAACTTTGCCCCTAGGGGTTTTCTTTGGAAGCAAGTGCAAACCCTCAAATTCAAGTTGTACCTTGATTCCTAGAGAGCAACCACCATAAACTATGTCCTCAATGTACTGATTCTCTGGTCAGAAGTTCTGAAACTGTCCCCTCCTCTATCACTTGGAATTTCCCTTTCTGGAGGGTCAGACATTAAAATTCATGGGTTCCTTAACCTTCTAGGATTTTTTTCAAGTGGAAATCATTGCTTTCATGACATTCTCATAAATCTCCATGCAAACTTTTTAAAAACAAAGAGCTGCCTTTTTCTTTAATATTGGGCTTTCTTACTTCCATCTCATCATTCAGACTCAGAACAAAATAGATTTTCCTGACCTATTTAAACCTTCCATTTGTCACTTGTTTTGCATCTGATTCTCTAACCTGTAATTCATTGGCTACTTATTAATTCAACACATACTCTACAGTTTCTACTGTGAACAAAGCTTTAAAGTAAATCTGCATTTTCACATAATTACATGTAGAGATAATGTTGATATCAAGGGTAAACAATTATTTGTAAAACTAGAGGCCCGGTGCACAAAAGTTGTGCACAAAATTTGTGTGGGCGGGTGTCCCTCAGCCCAGCCTGCACCCTCTCACAGTTCGGGAGCCCTTGGGGGATCCTTAGCGCTGCCACAGAGGTGGTAGAAGCTTCTGCCATTGCTGCTGTGCTCGCCAGCCGTGAGCCCAGCTTCTGGTGCACTGACCACCAGGGGGGTAGCTCCTGTGTTGAGCGTCTGCCCCAGTGAACGTCATAGTGACCAGTCATTTCACTGTTTGGTCAATTTGCATAGTAGCTTTTTATTATGTAGGATATAAGAAATAATTTATGAAAAGCTTTATTCAGTGCACAGATTACAAATACTTGAAACATAATAACAGAGCATAATTTATAATTCAGGAGACCCAAATCTAAATCTAAATTTTATCATTCATTCCTAATGCTAAGTCAAAGACCTTTCTTTGCTGCTTGTACACCTGGGTTATCTTATTTGAAAAACAATAAGGAAACACACTGTTTTGCATAATTCAGAAGAAATGATTAAATCTTAAAATATAAAAACATCTAATTAAAATATGCTGATGCCTATACAAAACTTTGAGGAAGAGAGAGGGGAATGAACTAGAGATTAGAAGGAGACTGACTTCCGAAAGGCCATGCTTCTGAAGAAATCATTTACCCCAATGCTGAGCCCAAATCTGGGGACATAACTGACAGCCTCTCCACCAAGCACTGACACAGATTCCCTGGTACTAAGCTTATTGTATCTCCTGACTTCCGCACTCGATTTACTTCAAGTTTATCTGGGCCTGCTAGGGGCAGTGAACTTTTCTACTACAAGCCTTAAAGGCAGGTCCTGGGCTGGCCATGCCATGGAATCCCAGGCATGGGATCTAAAGAAGATGCAACATGACACATTGTCCTGTCTGAGGCTTTGCTTAAATTTTAGTTTCCCCTTCAGGAACCTTACCTCTGGCTCCTGATTCATGTCAGTCTTCATGTCAGAGCTTCCATGTTCTTTCTCCAACTGCCCCTGCCTGGCATTGTCCAGTCCTCCAAACCTTTGCTTCCAAGGCTGCTGTCAGGCAGACCTCCAGCCCCTCCCTGAAATCAAGCCTCTCATTCATAGCTACTCTATGTGACTTCCAGGAGTAAATCAAATGACCATTTCTCACCAAAGTGTCATCATCCCATTTCTAGGAAGTAGTAGCTGCTTCAATAAGGAGAAAGAAGAATAAAATGAGAATGTAAGTGGGTAGACAGGCGTTAATCCTTTGGAGATAGTGTTGCAGGACCTGTGACTTGAATAGAATATAAGAACAAGTGACCAAAAGAAAAGAAAGAAACAAAGGAAGGAAGGAAAAGAGGAAAGGAAAATGAAAAATCACTGGGAATACTGTTGGGAATTGAATTTGAAGAAGTGTTTGAAAGGCCAGTATGTACACAGTCACAATTTTAAATACTTACCAACCCAAAGCTTTCAAATGTTAAAATGAAAAACAGAAAATAGTAAAATTTAGTTCAAAAAAAAAAAGAAATAAAATTGTGTAACTAAGATTAGGTTTATAGTTTCCAAAAGTAGAAGCAGTAAACAAAATTAGCTCATGAAGTTAGCCCATTACATAACATTGTAAAATTTGAAGAGGAAGATGTGTAATAGGAGAACCTGGAAATATGCTCAAAATTAATAAAGAATTCTTTAATGCAGCAAGCAGTTCAGGAGGGAGCAGAGGAGGAGAGAAGGAAGTAGTGAGTCAGGAAGAGGATAGACACTTAGAAGACAAGAAAAACTGTTTCACTTACCTATGATCCTATTTGTAATATGCCAACTGTTAAGGAAGAGGGAGGAAAACGCATATAACATTGCCAACCAACCACATAATTTTTTTAAAATATACCATCCCAGCTCAATAATTCGGTCAAAAAGCAAAGTCGCATCAAGTGACTATTTGAAAAAAGGATATGAATGTACCAAAATCTTAATAGCTAATTTCCTAATGGGATTGAAGGGCGTGAGAATGTACAGGGCAGAGGTGGCACTGAACCGAGAGATCGTTTTCCCTTTATTCAATACTATGAACGTCTGAAAAAGAAAAAGCACAACACACAGAGCAGGATTTAGAATATGCATCCCGGACATTTGAAGAGAAAGGGGAGACCATTCTTCAGAAACATAGCCTTATAACATAACGTAGCAACATACTAATTACCAACATATGACATCATGATAGATGCTTTTTTTCTTTCTGAGCGCTGTAAATCCTCATAAATCAGAATTTAAAGAAAACAAAAAAATTGTAGTCAATACCAAAGGAAGTCTTAGCATCTTTATCAAGTTTTGATACCAGTATTTTTAAACTGTAATTATAATTCATGAAACACATGAAAGGAAGCTGTGATTACTTCTGTATTTAAAAAAAAAATTCACAAGAACTTCAGGGTTTTCCAAGTGTCTTTTTGGATAAAAGTCTTTTTTGGGGCACTTGGAAAGGGCAAAGTGTATGGCATGAAGGTGTAAACCAGCTAAAAAGCCAAGTAACTTATATAGAGCTTAATATCATAAAGAGGCATTTAGATACTACTCCTGGAAATGCAGGGTGGGGCAAAAATAGGTTTACAGCTGTGAGTACACCAAACACAGTTTATTCTTATATTATCATTTAGTAATTATTGTATTTTTTTCTACATGAGCAACTTTTGCCGCACCTGTTGGAACATGCATATGGAACAATGACTTCTCTTCACTCTCTGCTTCACTGCGCTGGCGTGGGACAGCCTTTCCCGTCCTCAGTCCCACTCTGCAGAATGCCTCTTCAGTTCTCTGCCTGCTCTGAGAATGCAGTTGCAATACGTGCCTCCCAAACACTTCTGGGATACTGAGGTCATCCCATGGTCAGGCCCACCCAGCATCCTACTGCTACCTGACCCAGCGAGGAAGAGGCCCCTGCTCTTTACCAGACATCCCTGGGGAGAGCCCAGAACCGATTGGGAAGTAGAGGAAGGCAGGGGGAACTTGATCAGGAACTCACTTTCTTGTTGATGTAGTACGGGTCCAGGTCCTCCAGGGCCTCTGACACCATCTCAGGAGGGATGTCCCCATAAATAAATGGGAGGGATTTTCCTGCTTCCAAGTCACTATTTGGCTTTGGGCCATTTTCATCATCCTCATCCTTGCGCTCTTGCTTGGGTCTCTTAGCTTTCTCTTCTGCAATGCGTTGTTCAATAGCAGCAAGGGATTCCCTGGTAAAGAAGCGGAAGCTGTCAGGTCCTGGCGGTACCAGCACTGACTGTGCCATCTTTTCATCCTGCTTTAGTCACTGTTTAGCTCCTTGCATAAGAAAGTGCTATGGAAACAAGAGACAGACGCACACAGAGAGAGAAAGCAATGGCCATTAGGGAAAAAGGTGACTTGGCAATTACATGATATTGACACGAAATATATAAACCAAGCTAGCTGTAACAATATTTTACTAAGGCAGCTGTATTTGGCACCCAGGGAATTCTCTGCATGTATTCACTTGCTTGCATGGAGATCTATCTTACATATTCCGTAGGTGTCTATGAGGTAATCTTATCTCCCTCTCCCAAAATGTTTTCCGGTTGGAAATATCCAATTCAGAACTCAGAAATGGAGGATACTGGTTTGTGCTTGCTGTTTCACTTGTGTGAATAATTTGGCAGCCATCTTTTTAAAAAAAAAATCATTTCTGAAAAAATATCAGAGATCCAAAACAAGAGATGAATCATCACCCAAAACTGTAGCGCCTGGGCTGCTCCGGGGATCTTGCACGTATCTCTCCCTTTTTTTCTGTGCTCCCTCTGGCCTACTTTTCCACCCCTAAGAGCTTATTCAAAATCCACGCACCTGGTAAAAAGCTCTGGGAATCCCGGATGCCGGGCTGTGAGAACATGGGTGGAGCCTGCAAGCAAGGGAGCAGGAAGGAGCAGGGGATGCCCGGTTGCGTTTGGAACTGCTCAGAAGCTGCACAGGAAGGGACCCAGCTCCTGCCAAACTGGGCAGGAAGTCACCCGCGTCAGAGGTCTGGAGCTCGGACCTCCAGCTTAGCAACCTGCTGTTAGCTAGTGTAATTGCTTCTTAGGCGAACCAATTTGCAGTGCCTTAGAAAATACTGTGGAGAAAACCCATTTTCTCAACTAGTGCCCATTTCCTAAAAGGTACATAGCAGCTTTGGACTTGAAAAACAACAACAATAAGTTGAAGATAGTGTATCCTTTAAGCAAACTCCTATTCGGCTGGTCTTTGCAATGCCATGAATGAAGTTTTACTGTATTCTAATCACATATGACTGGATTAACATATTTAACCCAACAGAGCACACCACTCACGCCAAATGTGATCTCTCAATCAGTGGCAGGAGTGTCTATGCTTTTTAAAATAATACAACCAAAATCTTGACACCGGAATGTCATCTGTATTCAATCATTTATCTATTTTCCCTTCTTTTAAAAAATGTCAATCCATTTTAACCCCACTCTACAGGAATGAGGATTGCCATTTAATTATGAAGTGCATTTTCTAGGAGTAAAATTCATTAATATCTGGGTACTTTCTGTAGCATGTGCCAGATAAAACAGGGACATTAAAAATACCATAAGCTACAGTACCGTCTCCACATTTGTTTTCGAAGTAGACTAGGTAGGACCTTCCAGCCCCCAGCTAGCAGACTGCCTTCAGTATCACAGTGCCTCTGAACAGCCCTCATCTTCCTCACCCAGCCCCAGAGACCCTTTTGCCTGGAGACAGGCATGGCAGTCCCTCCCCGGAGTGTGCAAGGCGAGAACTGCCATGCCTGGGTGTTCTAATAAAAGAGACATGCTCACACATGCAGTCAGCAGGTTCAAAATGAAAGTGGTCCTCTGCTGATTCCCCCAAGGATTCTACTGTAAAGGCACAGAAGCATCACAGAGAACAAGCACAATAAGAATATTAAAACATTACCCCTGCAGAGTCTTTGATACTCAGATTTTGGAATTGATAAACTGGCATCAAGAAGACTGCAGATAAAATTCCATCATGCTTTTTTCTTTTTTTTTTTTTTTTTAATTCTCCTTCAAAGACCACACCTAACTTCCTGTAAAAGGATTGTGGTAACTGAAGTAAAAACAGGCATTTCCTGTGCAGGGGACTACAAAATGGCATTCTTGTAACTACCACTAGAGGGCGGGCCAACTGTGAAGAGAAACTCCTCAGGGTGTACACATAGACATGGTTGAAGCAGCCCAAAGCTTTCAGTAATGGAAGTCTGATCTTCAATTATTAATTTTTGTTAACTAATAATGCTTCCGTTTGTGCTTTTATTTGCCAAGCCAGAAACCATTTAATCAATACAAATAATTCAAATTAAAAGTAAAATGAAAGTAAATAACTTAGAGATGAAAATAAAAACTCATAAAACTGCAATTATATTAATGAAAGCCTGATATTCAGGGCAATTTAACATTAGGCTCAGCCCCAGAGTATCTGAAATCCAACAAAATGCTTTGCTAATTCAACAAAGAGATCGCCTTTGGGTTATACAAGTTAGTTTTCTCTAGAAATAAAATCAACCTGATGAGACACCAATTTTATTTCATCTCTGATTTCAATGACTGAAACACAACCAGAAGAAAACTGAACCAGCTGGATCCTAAATGCCAGTCTGTCAACTAATAACAGAGCTAAGATTTGAGGGCTTACTATGTGCCAGTCACTGACTGGGCTAAGACATCTGCATGTGCTATTGCATTTCATGCTCCCACATCCCAGCCAGATAAACACTCTCATGGCCTTTATTTAAAAACTGAATAAAACAAGCACACTGAGGTTAGGAACAAGTCACCTACGATCACACAGGCAGGATTCAAACTCAAAATTTAACACCAAAAATCTGTGAACTTAATGCAGTCTTAAAAACAAACACCGTAACATGCAAACAAAGTTTACTATAAAATAAAAATAAAAGTGACACCAACTATAATCAGAAAAAGTTATAATTATTAAATTGGTATATTTTGCCTATTTTCTAGCTTAACTATTTTCATTTAAAAATATATTTATTAGAAACAAGCAAAGAGAAGATATAAAAGAATTTTTTAGTCACTGTACCAAGTCTGTTTTGGTTATAAGAGAGAAAAGAATGACTCAAATTGGCATAAGAGAAATGGAGCAAGGGATAAAGGAAGAAAGAGGGAAGGAAGGAAGGAAGGAAGGAAGGAAGGAAGGAAGGAAGGAAGGAAGGAAGGAAGGAAGGAAAGAAGGGAATTCATTGGTTCAAGTTTTATTACCTACAACTAGCTTTAGGCTTGGGATGATTTGGGAGCTCAGCTAATGTTACCTGCACCTAGTCATGTTATGTCCTTTGGCTCTTGCTTCCTCAGTGATGGCTTTTCTAGAGATTTGTTCCTTATTGTAGTAAGATGCTGTAGCAGCTCCAGCCCTGGCAGCTCCAGCCTCCCAACTTCCCAAACTTAAGTCCAAGAGGAGCAAAGATCCAGAAAAATTCATGTTGTATCTCACTGACTCCAGTTGGGTCACATGTCCATCCCGCAGTCATCGTTCCATCCAGGGCAAAGCCATGCTTTGTGCGTTGGTGGCTTCCCCTAAGCCAAATGCCCCGCCCTGGGAAATAGGAGGAAACCTCACTTGAAACCTATGAGCAGTCAGGTGAGGATGGTATAGAAGCATTTGTCAAAAGCACAGTTGGGGTACTATTACTAGAATAGGGGGCATTGCTGCTGATTAACAAAAAACAAATGAGTGAACTCCAGTCACATATCTGTCATATTTCTAGTGCTCCAATACTTAGAGAGTAATATTATGACATATATATATCATATATATATATGTGACATATATATATCATATATATATATATCATATATATCTCAAGTGAGGTGGGAGACAGGATCTTACTACAAAAAGGAACAAATATCTCTATACATATATTCTGTATATACTTTCTTTCTAGTTCCACTATTTTCATTACTATTCCATGTTTAGGACTTAGACACCAGGCAAGATATTAAAATTTTTAAAAATATTTTTATCGACTTCAGCAGGGGGTAGGGCGAGGGAAAGAGAGGTAGAAACATCCATAAGAGAGAGACATTGATCAGCTGCCTCTCGTGTGCCCCCTCCTGGGGAATCGAGCCTGAAATCCAGGCATGTACCCTGACTGGGAATCAAACTGGCAGCCTCCTGTGCATGGTATGACCTCAACCAAATGAGCCACACTGGCCAGGCCCGATGTGGCAAGATATTTAGAAAGTTTCCTTCCCCAGTGGAAACTGTGTTACTGTGATCAAATATTTCACAAATCTCTATGGTAAGCATTAGCTTCATTTATCATATAAATATGTATACTCTGGTGTCTCTTTTCAGGCATGCTCAACAGTAAGCTAACATATACAAAATATTCTATTTCAAAAAATAGATTCAGGAGTTCAAAATTTATAGTGATTTGTCAGACATATATTTTAGGAGGAGATTAGCCATAATAATAACACATGGCACTAACTTTTTTGTCTGGCACTATTTTGAGAACTATAAAATCATTTCTTTTAACAACTTGATGAATTAGATACTGTGGTCATCCCCATTTGAAACACGAGGAAACTGAGGCACCAAATTGTTAAATAATTTACAACAAGCATAAGTGAGTGCACAGGTGGAAGTAGTAGAGGCAGAATTAGACCCACGCTCTTTGGCTAAGAACCCTTGTTCTTAACCAAGTCATCCACTTTCAGAAACACACCGAGAGAAGATATTTGTTGATATATCTTTCTCTCCCGTTGACCCTAGCCAGTTAATGTGCCTTAGGATATTTAAAAGGGTGAACTTGAAATATTTTATCAAAAGACTCAGACCTAAAATGAACAACGCCATCTCAAAAAGACTTTTATGAAATATAGATTTGAGAAAAGCAGCAGAGTCTCTTGTTTCTGATTTCCCAGGATACAATTTTCAGAAGTCACGCACAGTAGTTTTCTCTTTCGTTCAGTCTGACCCTGCTAACACCATAATGACATTTTATTATGAGAATGCTAAGTGACGCATTTCCATGGTTTCTAAACTTCGTTCAGTTATACTACTTTTCAGATAGAAGATTTTGTATCTTTTAAGGCCAGATACTATATTTGGAAAATCCGTAAATAATGGAAATACAAACAATATTATTTTAAGTAATTAGAAAGGAAAAAATATTAAGAATTAGATTACTAAATTCTGCTGACATTTCTGTTTCCCTTTCCATGCCTTCTTTCTTTTAGTTTTCTCACTTATGCAAGAGGAAAATTAAGTTTCTAACTTAAAATATAAAAAAAGTAAGTTATGTTACATATAATGACATCTACCAAAATAGTAGTTAAAGTTATACAAAAATAAGGCAATACAAAGCAAAGATATGTAGTAATAAATAGCATATGATTCTTTCAACAAAGATCCACATTTATAATAATAAGTACTCTAAAATTAAATTAATACTAAGAAAATTATTCGTTCATTAAATCTCACTGATGAAGAAGTAGTTATAGTCTTATTCTGTAATTAGTAACTGTATATAAATGCTCAAAAAATTTACAGGCTTTTGTTCCTGAGTTAGGAAAGCTGAGAATTACTAAGGAATGTCTTTTTCTGAAATTGATAGTTTAATCTTATTTTACAATTGTAATGTTTAATTCTCTTAAGTACCTTAAGGAAGTGCTGAAAATAAAAACTAAGAAAAGATTTGGTACATGTTAGCAGCAGGTTTGTTTTCTGGGTTTTCTAGTTTCCTTAATCCATAGGTTCGAGTCTATTTTCTCATGAACTTTCTGGTTTTCGCTTACTTTGTTTTTCTTTTTATATCCTTCACTCTTAAACTTTGATCCACTAGCTCATTTCTGTAACTAACAATTTCCATAAGAGGAAAAAAGTTCTGAACAACCAGACTTGGATGTTTTTCCACTCTAGATTAGAAACAGCGCAAAATAGAAAGAAAAAAAAGACACAGCCTCACTATGTACTATTTAGATAAACTGTCATTTCTCTTTAAGTGTTAGCTATGGTTACAATATAAAACCCTTACTTTAAGTATTTTACATTCATATAATATTTGTTGAGCAATATTCTTCATGCAAGTATAAATGTTTCTTTAAATTATTATGTTTTAAACACATTTTATTTTTCTTTAATAGAAATGCACACCAATGTTATCATGATAATCCCTGAAAAATTATTCAATGTACTTTACAATCAACTTTTCTAGGGAAAAAAATAATTAAATAGCCCTATGTCTTTATAAAACATTTTTATTTTATTGCAGGTAAACAAGTAATGTGTTTTTACATCCTTCCTTAAACTTCAGATGCATTAAATGCATGTTAATAGACATCCATGAACTACTTCAACCCTCCGGAAACAACTCATCAGCTGGAAGGCCACCTTTAATCTGATTACTTATTAGTTTGTTTTTGATGGCTAAATTATACTAGAACCCAGAATTCTACTTCTGGATCTTAACAGTCCAGGAAGAAAGATTTTTTTAAGTTGTGATCATCCCAAAGAGAAGGAGACATTCCCATTTGTTCCAAATGCCTAAATATTTCCAGTTGCTTTCTTCATTCCTCTCTTTCATTGAGGACTTCTATCTACAACTTTCCCCCATGGCCCTCACCCTGTTCTATAGGAGAAAAAGGCTGCAAATAAACTCCTCAGTTGGGTAGCAGATCTGCAGTCTGGGAATCTTCCTCAGGAGAAAACCAGTAGAGTCGAGAGCAGAAGGACTTTGGAAAGAAAAACAATGCTCAAAAAATAGCAACATTCCAAAGTGCCCTAGGTACAAAATGTGTGTGTGTGTGTGTGTGTGTGTGTGTGTGTGTGTGTGAGAGAGAGAGAGAGAGAGAGAGAGAGAGAGAGAGAGAGAAACTAGAGATGAGAGAATGAGAGCATAATAGACCACAAATTTGTTTCTTCATGTCATGATAACATGGCCTAAATTCTGGCACTCTACTCGGTTCTTGATATTAGTTAATCTCACTTAATTCTTGTAATATGTTGTGGAGTAAGTCGTGTTTTCACTTTTCTAATGTGATGGTGATCCTGGTTTAATCATGACCACACAGAGCCAGCATTTAAACTCACATGTATCTGATTTCAAATTCTAAATACACTTGATTGTACCATTTTTCATTGGAGGTGAGAAATGTGCCATTGATACAGAAGTTGAAAAGAGTAATGTGAAGTATGTCTGATTTTTTAAGTATCTGGATCCCTGTCTATACCTAAGATATTTATAGAATACCACGGGTTTGCTGCTGTTAAGAATTCACCTATTAAAAATAACTTAGTTTCTCCTCATACTCTTGCTGTTGTGGGCTTAGCTTTCTTCTGCTGGAATCAGTCAGTCTTAACTCTCTGCACCTCAGTTTCCTCATCACTAGAAATGTTGGCTCATTTTGAGTTTTATGAAGTACATTTATAAGAGAAAGGTAAGCACAAAAATTAAGACATAGTAATTGCTCAATAAATGTTGGTTACTTTTCATTTTTTTTAGAGATACCTTAGTGGTGTGTCATTTCTACCTTGTATTATCTACACAAAACCTATTTACCCATCATCTCATCTTGCTCATCGTTCTTTATGGCTTCCACAATATCCAGTATCTGTGGTAGTTTTAGATAATTCTTTCTTTTGGGGTTGTCACTTAGTAGGGAGCTAATTTAATGAGTTGTGTTTTTTTTTTTGTGTTTTGTTATGTTTTGTGTTGTGTTTTTTTTTTTGTTGTTTTTTTTTTTTAGAGAAAGAAACATCAATCAGCTGCCTCCTCCTGCACACACCAACCTGGGACAGAACCCACAACCTAGGTATGTGCCCTGAGTGGACTCAAACACACCACCTTTCAGTGTATGGGACAACACTCCAACCTGCTGAGCCACACTGGCCAGGGTGAAGTTCTTTTTTTCTTTTTTTAACCAAGGAGTGTTGGCGTTCAGTTTCTAGCTACATGTGATGTAGGCAAACATTCATTTTGAGGGGCTTTTATTGACTTACTATTATTTGGTAGACACTATGCTGCTGAAGAAAAAGGCTCTAATTTTAGAGCCAGATGAAACTAGTTTGCATCCTGACCCTGTTAATTTCTAGCGGTACTTCTCTGGGCAAAGGACTTGGATTATAGTAAGGATTAAAGAAGATAAATAAAATACCCAGGACACATAGCAAATGCTACTCACCTATGCCCTTCAGCTCGCCAGCATTGTACTAAGCAAAATGAATAAGACCAAATGTAAAGCTAGAAGTCCAATCTTTCAAAATCTGCAATGCAATTTATCATTTATCCAAACAATTTTCAAGTCCTAAGCAATAACCAGCATTTTTTCAGATGCTTAGAGTACAGTAGCTAAGCCAACAGACAAAAGTCAACAAAACTCTGCCCTCATGAAGCTTATATTCTGTGCCCTAGTGATACAGCCTCCACACAAGTAAGTTAAATAGAGAGCACAGCAGCAGGTGCTGCTGCTATAGAAAAGGATAATGCTGGAAAACAAGGAAAAATACCAGAGGAGAAGGTTGAGGAGAACGGTGTGTTGTAGATTTAAAAAGGGTGCTTAGGGATAGGCTCATAGAGGAAGTGACCTGTAAGCAAAAGCCCGCGAAGGGCCCATGGAAGCCAGCCAAGCCATGAGCCTTCCTGGATGGTGGGGTTCCAGGCAGAGCAAATGCATGAAAAGAGTTCCAGAAAGGTGTTCACATTTGGAAAGGTCTATAGAAAGGTGAATAACATCGACAGAATGAACATGCCCACACAAGGCAACCACATTCACAGGAAGCAGAGAGAGCAGGCAACAGGCCCGGCGAGTACCACAGCAGATGCTGCTGTCCTCAGTTAGGCCCGCCATCTGGTCTCCCAGCAGTTTCACCGGTGATACCTGTGACATAAATGCCAAGATCAGAGCCCAAGCCAGACCCGAGAAGCAACAATCGGACCAGAAATAGAGGAAAGCTCACTGCCCCTCAATGTCCCGAGCCTGCGCTCAGAAGGGGTGTGTAGAAAGCAGAATAGCAGGCCTGATGCTCAGGGAAGTCTCAACCTGGGTGGCTTCCTGCAGGTGGCCCCAGAACAGTCTCTCGGAAATGGTGAGTGCAGCAGCCAGGCTTAGCAGCTAGCAGCAGCTCTGCATCAGAGAAGCAGACAAAGCAAAATGCTGCCTATCTAAATGCCTACAAATGTTGGTTGAAATTCTAAAAGATTAGAAACAGGATATTTTTCTTGTCCCAGGATGCAGTCTTAAAAAGACATAATAGCACCAATTATAAAACAGATATTGCTACAAAACTTTTTTTTTTGTTTTCGTCTGTAAAAAGGTGTTGGTTTTCAAGTATGAAAAATGCACTTGTCTATGGAACATGTTGGCAGCTATTCTCACTAGCACACTTCCTTATTTTTAATCACTCCTAACACATTTTGGAGAGACCAGATTAATCACTCTGGTTCCTCAGTTCATCTAATCTCTTCCCCCTTAGGCTTTTCCTTGCTTTGTCTTCTTCTCCACCTGCTCCTCCTCTTCTTCCTCCTTTTCCTCTTCCTCCTCCTTGTCCTCCTCCTTCTCTCCCCCCGTCTTTAGGATAAAGATAATTCCTTTCCTGGTCAAATCTGTAAGTTTGCTGTTGGAACAAACTCGTATTATTGGATGTAAAATATTTTTGAAACTACAATGCATTATAGGCAAATTTATTCTCTTTATTTTTTAAATATTATTAAAATATCAATTTTTGCCTGCAGGAATGAATGAAGGGGGAATTTAAATGAAAAGAAATGATGTATATTCTAAAGATTCCCTATATAACTCAATGTTTGTGAATTATAAAAGTATGGCTAGAACTTTTAAGATAGATTTAAAACAGCTCTATATCATGTACATAAATGCAAAGCCCACATATGTCAGAACCTGTGATTTCCACCCTACCATATCATTTCACCAATTTCATATGAATACTAAAACAGGAAAGGAGCAGGTTTGAGACTGGAGAAAGACAAAAGGCTCAGGAAAACATGCTCCCTTCCCCCCAGTGAAGTGATCATGGGCTTCTACATAATCATTTCCAGGCTCATATTCGTGGATGACATTTCCCATTTATTTTTCTCAGTACCAAACAAACAAAATATATTGAATCATTAAAAGCAAGGGCTGATCTATAAAACAGTTTCGTCACTTGGAAGTTATCAAAGGGAAAGATATGACTCACACAGCTTTTGAAAAGTTCAAATTATGATTACAAATTGCAAACAATTTTTTTGGGGGGAGGCGTTGAGAGAGAAAGAGAGAGAGAGAGGGAGGGAGAGAGAGGAGAAGGAGGAGGA
>PVJC01009362.1:0-46041 GCA_004026665.1 Murina feae
GGCAGCCTGCTTGGCGGCTTCCCAGGTCCCTTCCGGGGATCAGGGACCAGGAAAAGGCTGGCCTGACCACGAGGCGGGGTTTTGCCTGCTTCCTGGTGGCTGGAGGAAGATGGGCAGTAGGCAAGCTTGGGAGGCAGGCAGCACCCAGCCCTGGCCACAGCTCAAAAAAGAGAACAACATGCAGGGGAGGGCAAGAGTCTGAGAGATCAACATAGAGAGGGTGCCTACTCCAAGCCTTGAAGGTGTGCCTGGGGGCAGGCCCCCAGCAGGTAGACACACACAGGAGGACTGCTCCGAGCCTCAGATGCGGCTGGGGGCAGGTCCCCAGTGGTCACACACACACACACACACACACACACGCACAAAAGGCGCCTGGCAGACTGGGGCCATCATAGGACATCCACTGAGGGGTCCCAGACTGTGAGAGGGCACAGGCCGGGCTGAGGGACTCCCTCCACCCGAGTGCACAAATTTTTGTGCACCGGGCCCCTAGTCTATTTTAAAAAATTCAAAACACACACTCAAGAGACCTTTTACATCATCCTATACAGTATCACAAGGTGCATAAAATGCACTCCTACAGAGTTATTGTTGTTACACTATTAGTATTTTAACTCTCCAGTACATTTACTTGGCAAGAGTTGTGTGTTGGTTATAATCAGAAAGAATAACTGCATCAGGTTCAAGAGTTTTACTTTGGTTGTCATCAAAGTTCACATTTTTGTTCTCTTAAGGTTTCAACCGCAGATGTGTTCTGTAGTGTACCAGCAGGCATTATCAGGAAAAAGCAAAACAGTTTTGGAAACATACATTTGAGAAACACTTGGTTATAGGAGTTAATAGATTTCATTACAGCAGAAGACACAGAGCCTTTAGTATGTTGATGCCTATTACCAATCTCCTGGAAGGATGGGGAGGGTATACTGTTATTAAGTGTAGTATTAAGTGTTTTCTAACTTATTTGAGCCCAGCACACCAATGGGACCATTCATCTGTGGAACACTCAGTTCTCATTTCACCCAGGGAGGCAGGTAAATTTTTTTCTTTACAGCTGAGAACCCTGAATTTTAGAGAGTTAGTGGTTGAGCTGTGAATATTATCACCATAAATAAATGTTAATTGAAATTCCACGTTGAATTATATGTAGAATTCAGAATTTCTGACCATTATGATAATAGGTCTCTGAACATAACATTTTTAATGTTTCTTTGGTATTCAATTTCTGTTTGTAGTATAATAGAACCACTTAGAATAATACGATATACCAACATTTGCCAGTTCTCAAGAAATAAATACATTCATTATAGGTTAGTGTTCATAATGTTATGTGTAATAGAGAGGCCATTAGAGGAGTATGCCAACACATCTGACCAAAGCAAATAATCTGTCTCTTAAAAATTATTTAACAATAGAATTTTATCTTTCACTGTTGCATGCTGGCCAAGTTTTCTAATGTAAATACTTCTTAGAAGCCTTTGTAATAATACTTTGTTAAGGATAAACATAATGTTAATTCCAGAGGACGCTCTTCTTTAACAAAACCAAGGACCTTGTGTCCCTCTTTAGAAATGAAGGATAATATTCTATGTTGTAAGTCTTGATCAAAAAAATATTATGATAAAAACAAAGTTCTATCTAAATCATTCTAATGTAGTCTACTGATTTCCCAGGGACTTTTGAATGATTATTTTTAGAAGATCACAAGGTTGGAGTAACTTTGCCCAAGTTCTGACACATTGATATTGCTGATTCATTATTGGGGGATCTCATTAGCTTTTCTTTTTTTTTTTTTCCCCTCTCTCTCTGTTTTTTGTTGTTGTTGTTGTTGTTAATCCTCACCCGAGGATACTTTTCCATTGATTTTTAGGAAGAGTGGAAGAGAGAGGGAAAGACAGAGAGAAATATTGATGAGAGAGAAGCACATCGATTGGTTGCCTCCTGCATGAGCCCTGACCAGGGTCTGGTCCTGGGAGCAGCCCGCAACCAAGGTATATGCCCTTGATCAGAATCAAACCTGGAAACCCTTTGGTCCACAGGCCTCCTGAGCCAAACTGGCTAGAGCTTATTAGCTTTTCTTTATATGGTAGACATCATACCGATTAGTGATTTGTTCTTGGAGTTCATGAGGCTCAAACTGTGATGTAAGCTTCAGAACTGATCCGCTTACAAGTTCAGTAAATTACTTTCCTTTCATTTGTCTCATTTTTAATAATCAGACAACACCAGATACCTTGATGTACTAAGATATATATAAAAATATTGTTGAGTAAAAATAAAATTTTATTGTATGGTTCTCTGTTCTTCTTGTCTCATCTCTTCAAATAAAGCAGGAACTTTATTGTACTTTATTTTTCTAGTCCTGCAGTGAATAGAATAGTAAACATCTTATATTTTCAATTACTACTTGATGTATTATTTAGTTTTAATTATTTGTTAGCAACACTTTTTTTTTAATCTTTAAAGTGTGACCTTGTTCTTCTGTCCCTCACAGAAATATTTCTAATATCAAATAATATAATGTTACAAATGTGGACATATAAAGAATGTCTCCTTAACTAAAGTCCCCTATTTAATGTTAGTCCTGCGGGAATAGTATTCTTCAATCATAGATGCTGAAATGATGCTGCACAACACATCCTCTCTTCAAGGACATTTTAAAAGCCTTGAATAGCTTTTGTTTATTTTCTGCAATAAGAAACCAGCTGCTGCTATGTTTTAATGGTGTATGCCCCACTAATGTTTTGTTGAAACCCTAATGCCCCATGTGATATTATGAGCAGACTAGGGGCCTGGTGCACAAAAATTTGTGCACTCAGGAGGTCCCTCAGCCCGGCCTGTGCCCTCTCGAAGTCTGGGACCCCTCTGGGGATGTCCACCTGCTGGTGTGGCTGGTCAGCCTGGGTGAGGGGCTGATGGCTGTTTGCAGGCTGGCCAAGCCCCCCAGTGTGGACCCTCACCCCATTGGGGTGTGGCCAGCCTGGGTAACGGGCTGAGGGCCATTTTCAGGCTGCCCACAGCCCCTTCAGGTTTTGGGTCCCTACTGGGGTGCCTGGGCAGCCTGGGTGAGGAGTTGAGGGGTGTTTTCAGGCTGCCCATAGTCCCTTCATGTTTCAGGTCCCTACTGGAGTACCTGGCCAGGCTGGGTGAGGGGCTGATGGATGTTTGCTGGCTGGTCAAGCCCCCCAGTGGGGTCCCTCACCCTATTGGGGTGTGGCCAGCCTGGGTGCGGGCCTAAGGGCTGTTTTCAGGCTTTCAGGCTGCCCATAGCTCCCATTGACCCAACGTCCCAGCAAGGCTGGCTAGAAGCAGGTTTCTGAGGTTTATTTATCTTCTGTAATTGATACATTGTTCCTTTAAGCTGAGGCCTAGGCAGGTAACGAAGCCTCTTGTTGGCTTCAGCTCCGTGGCTTCTATAACAGAAAGAATGTTGCCTTAGTAGACTCTAGGCAGGCAGTTTTCTCCATTGCTGGTGCAACGGAAACCTGCTGTTTGCTTCAGCTCCGAGGCTTCTATAATTGAAACAATTTTGCAACAGTGTTGCCTGGAGCCGGGAGAAGCCCAGCCAGCTGGCAGACAGTTTAAGCCTCCTGCTATACCAGCTCCGTGACTGCCAGCCTCCATCTTGGCTGGGTTCATACAGCCGCTTTGATTGGCTGGTGGGCATGGCTTAGTCATCCCGTAGAAATGGTCAATTTTAATATTACTCTTTTATTAGATTATATATATATGTATGTGTGTGTGTATACATATATATACACACACACACACACACACAAACACACTAGAGGCCCGGTGCATGAAATTCGTGCACTTGAGTGTTGTCCCTCAACCCAGCATGCACCTCTCCAATCTGGGACCTCTCAGGGGATGTCCTACTGCTGTTTTAGGCCTGATCCCAGGCCTAAATCCTGGACCGCTGGCTCTTAATCATTTACCTGGCTTGCCTGCCTGATTGTCCCAAACTGCTTCTGCATGCCAGAAGCAGCTGGATTGATGCCTAACTGCTCCCCTGCTGACCCAATCGCCCCCAACTGCCCCCCCTCACTGGCCTGGTCACCGCAACTGCCCTCCTCTGCTGCCCATCTTGTGGTGACAATCTTATGATGACATGTGGGCAGCCATCTTGTGATGATTTTGGGTAGCCATCTTGTGAGGGTATGATGGTCACCTAGGGTTTTATTAATATATATATAATTAATATATATAATATATAATATATATATTAATGTGTATATATATGTATATATATGGATCAGGCCCCAGTTCATGCCCCTCAGCCTTGCAGCCCCACATGGCACCCCACCTTGGCCTGACACCACCCGCTCACCTGCTACACCATCCCACCTGCAGAGCAATTGATTGGGGCTGGGGACCCTGCCCAGCTCTATTAGCGCCTGGGTGCAGGCTGGTGGCCCCACCCCAGCCCCTCCTGTTGCCGCCACTGGATGCCATCTGTGTTTGGGTCCCCGCTTGCACCTGCCTTGGCCTGGCACTGCCCACTCACCTGCTCCACCATCCTGCCATGGTCCCACTCTCCTCAGGACCCATTAGGGCTGGCAGCACCTTCATTGCCACCCGCTGCCCGCGCCACATCACCCACGCCTGCCATGTTCTGCATCACCCCCTGGTGGTCAGTGCATGTCATAGTGAGCAGTTGAACTGATCTCCCATTTGAAGGACTGCCAGAGGGGACAATTTGCATATTAGGCTTTTATTATATAGGATATCTTTGAAAGCCTTCATATGAAAGTATTAACTTCATTTACTCTTAAAAAGACATGGCTCTTGCCCTAGCCTGTTTGGCTTAGTGGATAGAGTGTCAGCCTGTGAACTGAAAGGTCCCAGGTTCAATTCCAGTTAAGGGGACATGCTTAGGTTGTGGGCAGCCAATCAATGATTCTCTCTCATCATTATTTCTATTTCACTCTTCCTCTTCCTTCCTCTCTGAAATCAATAAAAACATATTTTTTAAAAAAAGACATGGCTTTAAATCTTGACACCTTTTTTTTAACCATTTAGCTGTACTGATTGGAAGTCAAGCTCTTATTTATGTATAACTTAATCATCAATTCTGAACCTCCCCGTGGATAGGGGAGTGCTACTATGCTGATCACGATTTATGGAGGAGTTTGCACTTCGCAGGAATATGTCTTATTTTTATGGAATAAATTACCAGAAAAATTGAGGTAGAAAAAAAATCATTTTGCATGATTTTAACTAACACAAAGGTACCTTGGGGAAGGAAGAGTCTAGACATGACCATATAGTGAAAAGGCAGAAGTGTGAAAGATATATAGCTTAACCTTTTTTTTCCCCATGCATAAAGATGGCATTTTATTTTGATCACTTAGTGAAAGCCAGTTCATTTATTTTATCTACCCATTGGTGGCTTCCTGATCATAGTCTTCTGTAGGCACCATTGAAAATTCAATTTGGCCTGTGCCCTTGGTGCTCAGTAGATTTCATTAAATCACACAGCAGCGAGCTCTTCTCTGTGCAGGACTATTTCGTGCATATTTGGTTTCAGTGCAATTTTAGACAATTGTGCTTTGTGTGGAGTGGTTTTACCATAACAGTCTTTTAGTCCAGTTAAGGCAGATCTGAATATTTGAATCTGGTGAAATTTTAAGATGGTGGAAAATATTGGACAAGGGAAATATTTTTATTTCTTTCTCTTTCTCTATTTAGCTTGTTAGGCTTATAAATTGTGGTGGATTGTTCTGTAGCATTACTTACAGCATAAGATTAGAACAGTGGCTCTCAACCTTCCTAATGCCGCGACCCTTTAATACAGCTCCTCATGTTGTGGTGACCCCAACCATAAAATTATTTTCATTGCTACTTCATAACTGTAATTTTGCTACTGTTATGAATTGTAATGTAAATATATGATATGCAGGATGTATTTAGGTGACCCCTGTGAAAGGGTCGTTTGACTCCCAAAGGGGTCGCGACCCACAGGTTGAGAATCACTTGGATTAGGATAACAACAGGTTTTCCCACATGGCATGCTTCATAATTTTACATGCATTCAGATTCCAGAAAAAACAAGTTTCTGTAAGACTAAATAAAATAAAATGTTAGCAATTTTTTCTTATGTTAGCAAATCTTCAAGTACTGCCTTCTGTTCATGTGTTGTGTTCACATTATTCTTTGGCATGTTTGTTGTGTAAAGCGAGTGAACACAAGATCTGGGCAGACAAGGTTGAATTCTACCACTCAGCAGCTTCATGGCCCTGTTTCCAAACTCAAGGGGTTTGCTGCTTGAGGTGTACTATTCAAGAGTGACAGGTGGTTGTCACAGGTAGTTTATTTACTTTCAGCAAGTAAAGGAGACGGGATTCATATTCAAAACTCTGGCTCCCTGAAGGGAGGCTTAGCTATTGCTTATATACACTAACCAATTACATGTTGATTTCCTTTTTTGCAGTTGACTACATTTATCCAGTTGAGTTTTGTCAAACTTAATCTGTTTATAACTTGTCTGCAAAATGTTGTGCTACATTTTAACATTTAGCAAGAATAGCAATTAGTAAAAATGGGCCAGACCTTGAAACTCTTGTCCTATCTAATAGCCCTGGGAAAGGTACTGACACTCAGCTTCAGTTTTCATTTAATACTAATAGTGATATCAACTCACTGGGTTTTCATGAAGTTTAAATATGTGTAAGTCATGTAATATCAGGCCTCATAAGCCAGATTCCCATTAAATGGTAGCTATTACTAATAGTTCCTTTGACTTAAAATTTTAAACTTAAAAAGTTTATATGCTTCATTCATTACACAAATACTTATGGGATCCCTATCTGTTCTAGACAGCATTCCAGATATTAGGGATAAGGAAATGAATAGACACCAATCAGAAAGGATATATGCACCCCTATGTTCATAGCAGCACAATTTATCATAGTTAAGATTTGGAATCAGCCTGTGTCCATCAGCAGATGAATGGATTAAAAAATTGTGATACATCTATACAATGGAATACTATGCTGCTGTAAAAAGGAAGGAGTTCTTATCATTTGCAGCAGCATTAAATGGAAATGGAAAGCATAATGCTAAGTGAAACAAGCCAGTCAATGAAAGAAAAATACCACATGTCCTCACTCATCTATGGATAATAATAACCATTATAAACTGGTGAACAAAAATAGATCCAGAGGCAGAACAGCATCAAACAATCTGTCAAATTACAGCAACAAGGACAGGGAAGGTTGGGGGGGGGGTCGGATAATAGAGCAACCAAAGGACTTTTATGCATGCATTTAAGCATAACCAATGGACACAAATCACTGGAGGGTAAGGGAGGCTGGGGGAAGGGCAGGGGGAAAAAGAGATATGTGTACTAATCTTTGTAATACTTTACGTAATTAAAAATATATTAAAAAAGAAATGAATAGGAGCAGGCTAAGAACTACAGAGAACTATCAGGAAAGAACTTTGGTTATACTTCCATCTGCATTTAGTTTGCTATTGCAACCTACTGCATTTCTCCAACCAATTTTTGAACCAGTAATATTCTTATCTGCAGGTATGTTATTAGCTATATTGACTGCCATGGATCATAATTTGAGGCACAATATAGATATCTGTATAGATATCCTCAACATCTGAACAAGTGGGTTTCTTTTTTAGCATGTACCCCCCCATATTGTGGTTTTCTTCAATAGGTGATTTTTTTTATATCACCTTAGTTTTTGTGAGTTTTTCTCCTTTAACTCTCCATTTCTTCTTCCATTCAATCCCATGTATTTGTAGTTTGATTACTACTTGTCTATGTTTTTAAAAAATATTTTTTATTGAATTTTTACAGAAAGGAAGGGAGAGGGATAGAAAGGTAGAAACATCGATGAGAGAGAAATATCGATCAGCTGCCTCTTGCACACGCCCTACTGGGATGTGCCCACAACCAAGGTACATGCCCTTGACTGGAATCGAACCTGGGACTCTTCAGTTTGCAGGTTGACACTCTATCCATTGAGCCAAACCAGTCAGGGCTTGTCTATATTTTTATCCCTTATGAAAACAACAGAGGGCTATTGAAAGTAAAATTGGTTCTTTAGAGTTCAAGTCAAGTAATGTCAGCTACTTTTAACATAGCACTTTATAATATACAACACACTTTTGTACACATTTTCTCAATATTAAAATCCTGCTGCAGCTTTGAGCTTGAAACTGTGAGGTACTATGGGAGACAAAAGAAGCAAATATAATATAGGGTCGTGACCTCAAGCTGTTTATAAATTCATGGCTTTGGTCACTAGGCTTGCCTCAGAAAGATGTACTTGTTATTCTCCCCCCCTCCACCCCCACCCAAAAAAGCTTCAGTATTGTGTTATATAACTAGATTACTATTTTATCTGCACAAAAGAAACCTTGCCAGTGATATTTACAGGTGTATGTTGAGGTGATATTTTCTAAGATTAGAGCTCAATTCAGGGTTTTTGGAGCTCTGGTTTCTGATCCTCAGGGAAACTGAGCAAAATAAAAGGAAAATACCTTTGATGGTTATATATAATTCTTTTAAAACTGTACCAGATATATTGTAAGAGAAAGATAAAATGTATTTTGAAATGGAAGATAGAAATGGGGCAGAAGAATGTGCTATAAAACAGCACATTATCTATAATAATAAAAGTGTAATATACTAATTAGACTAGATGCCCTTCCGGATGATCCAGATGATGCCGGGGCTTCGAGGAAGGCTCAGGTCCTGGGTGCCACAGGGAAGCCAGTGCCGGCAACTGGGGGAAGGAAGGCCTACTCTTGCACAAATTTCATGCATCAGACCTCTAGTTTTGATATGAGGTTGAATTGTGTAGAATGATGAGAAATTTTGTTGTTTCAAATATATTGTGAGAAAGTTAATGTAATATTCTATATAATTAAGAGGTAATATGTAAATTGACCATCACTGCAACACACAAGATGGCCGCCCCCATGTGGTCAAAGATGGCCAGCAGGGAAGGGCAGTTGTGGGTGACCAGGCCAGCAATGAAGGACAGTTGGGAGGAACCAGTCCTGCAGGGGAGGACAGTTGGGGCAACCAGGCCTGCAGGGGAGGGCAGTTGGGGGCAACCAGGCCTGCAGGGGAGCAGTTAGGCATCAATTAAGCTGGCAGGGGTGTGGTTAGGGGGTGGTCAGGCTGGCATGCAGAAGTGGTTAGGGGCAATCAGGCAGGCAGGCAGGTGAGCAGTTGGGAGCCAGCAGTCTTGGATTGTGAGAGAGATGTCCAACTTCCCTCAAGGGGTCCCAGATTGGAGAGGGTGCAGGCTGGGCTGAGGGACACACACACACCCCATGCACAAATTTCATGCACCGGGCATCTAGTGTAACTATGTAATTGAAACATACTACTACAATGCTCATGATCTCTGAGAGATCATTAAAAAAACAATGGCATTAAATATTGTTCTCATTCAGTGTCATGGTGTACTATATTTATTTCAAATGGCTTAGAAGGCCTGTGCTAGGTAGTGAATGTGTATCATTTGTCTGGGCTCTCTTCCTGCCCACTTGTCTTCCTCCATAACATCTTGCTTTCAGAGCAGTCTTTTTGTCAGCGATCATGGCCCTTCATGGCTCTCCAAATACCTTGGTTACTCCTGTGGGATTTTCTGCACTGTGCTCCTCAATTCCACTTGTCATATTGTCATTCCATTGGGGCCAAGCTGAGGTTTTTTATTTGTCTTGTTTTTAATTTTTATTGTTGAGAGTATTACAGATGTACCTCCCCACTGCTTTTCTACCATTGCCCCCCTCCACCTGTTTCCCACCCCACCCCAGATCTCCATCACACTCTTGTCTGTTTCCATGGCCTATGCATATCTATACTAATAATAGACAAATATGTAAATTGACCATCCCTTTGCAATGCCCATAGCCAATCAGGAGTGAGTATGCAAATTAACCTGACAAAGATGGTGGGCCTGTGGGCAGCGTGCATGTGCAGAGGCATGGAGCAGTGGGGGGCGGGTGTTCCCACCCCCCGCTGCTCGGGGTCTATGTGCACAGCTGCTGAGCGGCCAGGGGTGGGGTGAGAACACCCGCCACATTGCCATGGTGATTCGGAGGGTGTTCCTGTCCCCCAGCCGCTCCAGGATGGTGCACACAGGCTCTGAGAAGCTGGGGCTCCTGAGACACCACTGGAGTGTCTGGTTCTGTCAGCCTGGCCTGGGAGTAACTGAAGTTCCCAGTCCTTTTTGTTCTGTAGCCCCTGAACTGGAAGCAAAAACCAAGAGCACAGGGAGCACCAGGAATGCTGGGAATCGTAGTTCTGGTGGCAGACGCATTGTGGGATCTCTTAGATACTAGAGCAAAGTGAGCCTGGAGCAAGTTACTGTTGTGGGTGGGGGATGGAGGGAAAGCAAAGGTGAGAGGCATAAGTAAAGTCAGAGTGTCGAGGAAAAATTAAAAGGAAGATATTTTGCAACTTCTAAGGAAATCTCCACCAATGGAGCAAAGAAAAAAAAAAAAGACCTCTACTATTCCGTGAGCACAAAACCAAACTGGGTTAGGGTCTCAGACAATTCATTCATATGATTGCAAAGACAGACAGAAACTCCCGGATTGAAGAGGGCTCCCCTGAGGGCTCCCAGATTAGAGAGGGTGCAGGTCGGGCTGAGGGACCTACACCCCGTGCATGAATTTTGTACATTGTGCCCTTAGTGTGCATATAAGTTCTTTGGTTAATCTTTTCCCATACCCCCCGCCCCTGTTCCCTCTGAGATTCATCAAGTCTGTTCCATGTTTCCATGCCTCTGGTTCTATTTTGTCAGTTTATTTTTATGTTTCTTGTGCACTCTATACACAATCCCACTTTTATGCCTTTGCTGAAACTATTCCCCTTCACCTTTCTCTTCCCTTTCTTACAGGACCCAAATCTACGTATCTTTCAAGGCCTCATATGAATGTTGACTTCTCCATGAAGTCTTCTATGATTGCTTAGCTTGAAGAAACCCTGCCTTTTCTGAATTTCCTTTGAACTTTATCAACTTTACCGATTTTTTTTTCTTCTGGTGAGGTCTGGTAGACGCAGCACTATCTACCATGTATGATTGTCATACCACCTGCAATAATGGCCCAGAACACTGTACTTATCACAATTTTTACATTTATTTGATTGATGATTTGCTTAGAACCATTCTGGACAATTTTAAATCCAGGTATTCTCTTGTGCAAGATATTTTTTGTTGCTGTTTTGTTACTCCAGGATTACAGGATTTTTTTCCTTATTGATTCTTAGAGAGTGGAAGGGAGGCAGGAGGGAAGAGAGAGAGAGAGAGAGAGAGAGAGAGAGAGAGAGAGAGAGAGAGAGAGAAGAGAAGAGAAGAGAAGAGAAGAGAAGGGGAGGGAAGGGGAGGGGAAAGGAGAAAAGGGGAGAGGAGGGGAGAGGAAAGGAGAGGGAGGAGAGAGGAGAGAGGAGAGAGGAGAGAGTGGAAGGGATGTGGGAGAAGAGAGATGAGAGAGAGAGACACACACATCAATTAGTTACTTTCCCCATGTGCCCCAAGATACATGCCCTTGACTGAGAATCAAACTATGACCCTTAGTGAGTGGGCTGATACTCTAACCACAGGCCAGGGCATCATCTGTGCAATATATTAACCTGGAGTCCATGGAATACTTGGCCTATGTTCTCTATGTGACACTGTTAATTACCCTTTCTTTTGACTAGGTCACTTCTTGTGTTCAATATTCTCAGATCTCATAACAAAATACAGATTTTATGGAATTTTCTATAATAGATGCCAATAGCCGTATGTTTGAAATAAAGATCTGTTTATAATTTTCTCTTTTTTAAAAAAATATTTATTGTTGAGATTATTACAGATGTCCATCCTTTTGCCCCCCAATAGTTCCCCTCAACCTGTTCCCATCCCACCCCAGGCCCTCGCCACCCTATTGTCTGTGTCCATAGGTAATGCATATAAGATCTTTGTTTAATCTCTTCCCACTCCCAACCCCCTTCCCTCTGAGAATCGTCAGTCTGATCTATTTCCATAGCCCTGATTCTATTCCATTTACCAGTTTATTCTGTTCATCAGATTTTTTATTTGTTTGATTTTTAGATTCAATTGTTGATAGATATGTATTTGTTGCCACTTTGTTGTTCATATTTTTTATCTTTATCTTTTTCTTCTTCCTCTTTTTAAAGAATACCCTTCAGCATTTCCTATAATACTGGTGTGATGGTGATGAACTCCTTTAGCTTTTTCTTGTCTGTGAAGCTCTTTATCTGACCTTCAATTCTGAATGATAGCTTTGCTGGGTAGAGTAATCTTGTTTGTAGGTCCTTGCTATTCATTATTTTGAATATTTCTTGCCACTCCTTAATGGCCTGCATAGTTTCTTTTGAGAAATCAGCTGACAGTCTTATGGGTGCCCCCTTGTGGGTGACGGACTGCTTTTCTCTTGCTGCTCTTAAAAGTCTCTCTTTGTCTTTTGCCCTTGGCATTTTAATTATGATGTGTCTTGGTGTGGTCCTCTTTGGGTTCCTTTTGTTTGGGGTTCTCTGTGCTTCTTGGACTTGTAAGTCCATTTCTTTCACCAGGTAGGGGAAGTTTTCTGTCATTATTTTTTCAAATAGGTTTTCAATATCTTGCTCTTTTTCTTCTTCTGGCACCCCTATAATTTTGATGTTGGTACACTTGAAGTTGTTCCAGAGGCTCCTTACGCTATCTTCACATTTTTGGATTCTTTTTTCTTTTTGCTTTTCTAGTTGGGAGTTTTTTGCTTCCTTGTATTTTAAATCTTTGACTTGATTCTTGGGATCCTCTAGTCTGATGTTGGATCTCTCTATATTATTCTTTATTTCAGTCAGTGTATGCTTAATTTCTAGTTGGTCCTTTTTCATATTCTCGAAGATCTCATTAAATTTATCGGCGGTCTCTAGAAAATTCTTGAAAAGCCTTATAACCATGGTTTTGAACTCTATATCCAGTCGTTTGCTTTCCTCCATTTGTCATTTGTGATCTGTTTCTTTGTCTCTCCATTTTGGCTGCTTCCCTGAATCTATGGTGGGAGAACTTCTATATTGGAGACACCCTTATGGGGCAAGACTTGCTTCAGTGGGGCTTTGGTGCTCACTGAGTCTGCCCCCTGAGTGTGTCCCTTCTGTATCTGAGGAGTTGTAATCTGGTTGGTACCACTCTGACCACTGGGTACACTGACTCTTGGATCTCTAAGGAAATGCTATTTTAACTTCTGCCTGAGGCTTCCCAACCTTTTATATGCAAAAGCCTCTGCACACAGCTTGGGTGGGGCAGGGTCTCGGGGAATCAACAGGGCGGAACAAGCAGCTATGGCTGTCTCTCAGCCCTGCCCTAAGAGGCACCAGGTCTCAGTGTCCCTCGGCACTGCCAAGAGAAAGCCTTCCAGTGCCAGACAGTCCCGGCTTCTACCCGTATGAGTCTGGGTCACACCTCTCAAGCAGGACTGGTGACATAATTTTGGGGATCCAATGCAAAAGAAAAATGCAGGACCCCGTGTTCAGTAACTTCAGATGATGGCAGCAGAGCATTGAAACCAAGCGTGACCCTGTGAGGGTCACATCATGAAGCTGCCCTGTTCTAATGCAGAAAGGAGACAAAGGTTTGATTTCCCATTCTACTTATGTTTGCTTGCAAATTAAACATAATTTATTATCTTGTTTCTAATTAATAGTATGAATGCTTGCTTCTTTGAGTCCCTAGTGAAATAGGGAGAACAAATAATTAATACTAGTACCTGTCACGTCAAAAATTTGAACTGATGCTTAATTTACCATCTTTGAAGTCAGTCTGTGCCAGTTTTCTTACCATAATTTTCACTTATTTTAAATTTTATTTTATTTTTTCCCATCACCATATAGTCCCTCTATACCCTCTTCCACCCTTCTACCCCCATAATCACAACGTTGTCCATGTTTATGAGTTCTCTCTTTTCTTTTTTTGCTAACCCTCCCTCCCAGAAGCTGTCTTTCTGCTCTCTGTTTATGAGTACATCTCTATTTTGCTTGGAGTTCAGTTTTTTCATTAAATTCTACATATGAGTGAAATCATATCATACTTGTCTTTCTCTGACTGGCTTATGTCCTCCAGGTCCATCCATCTGAGCAGAAAACTTAAAGGAGCAAACTCCACCAATCTAAGCAATCTATTCTCATCCATAACACTGTATTTTACTGATTTAGTGCTGCATTAGTAAATGATTTGACCCACATTTAGTCTGTATGAACTCTGGTAAAACTCAGTGAAAAATTAGCTTATTTCCTCTAGCTTTGAATTCTTTCTTTGCCTGTGGCTTTATGACCTGGTGTCTCAAAGACCACTTGACTGTGGCTGACTTAGAGGGGAGAAATTAACAGTCACTAACTGAAGTCTCCCACAAATCCTCCTGTCTAGAAGAAAGATAAGTTTTTTCTACCAATTTTTGATGGTTAAGGTACATAAGCTCACAAGGTTAAGGTTTGGCTATTGGTGTTAGTAGTTGAGGATTAAAGTGGATGGTGATGATCAAAGCCAGCAGTGGGTACATTGGACAAGAAGACAGAAAGAGTGAAGGAGACAGAGACAGCCAAAATGAGCAGAGGAAGATAAGTGGCTAAGCCTACCTTGTGTAGAAAATTGTATTGTGGTGTGTTTGCCTTTTCAAAAGCCGCAAAAATTAGGTATAAAGCATTTGCTTCTTAAAGAAAGATTTTGAGTAACAGGAAATGCACATAGTGTATATATAATTTACTGAACAAAGGACCTCTAAATTAGGACTTCTTACCTCATACATTAATAGAAGATTGACATTTGGACCCTGCATTTGGGTGTGTACCTGTTAGGATTGCCCAAGGAGGAATGCAGGAGACCAAAGTGGTAAGGGATTATAAATTTATTAGGTCATCTGAAAATACTACATGGGCTGAGCCCCAAAATGGCACCAGCACCCAGGGATGGGGAGTCAGAGGTTTTTAAAGTACTCTAGGTGGGCTTTTTCTGGGTGGAGAATTCTCTGGGCAGGTCCTAAGGGGAAAGATAATGGTCTTAGCAAGAGAAATGTGGTCTAAGTGAAAGGGAATGCCCATTGTGAAGTGGTTAGTTCCCGAGGAGAGGTATTGATTCAATTATTTGATCAAACCTAACAGTACCCATTCCTGGAAAGAAGTCTCAGACTTTCATCTGATTTCCAATGGGAACTATAACACACAAAGTTTAAATAAGCAAACAAACCATTACTACAACTCTGAGCCTTAGAAGAGTAATTCTTTTGATTGTTCTTAAATATTTTATTTAATATGTAATTGTATTCAATTTCAGGCAACTTTCAAGGATTTTTTTTGAAAGCTTGCCATTTTCCTATCTAATTGTTATTTATGTAGGATGCAAATACTAATCTACTCTAGGACTTCCTTGTCCTGTGGTATATCTTTGTCCAGATTACGTTTTTCCCCCTTGATTTAATTACTACATTTGTAAACTTTCACATATATGGTCACAAACATTGGTTCTTCAGCTTATCTGTAGTAAGAGGCTTCTCTTGAGATTTCCTAAAAAGAACAAGTTTGGCTAAAATTTGGACTGTGTAAAATGGTTTGGTTTTTTTCTTGTTTATACTTTTAATCAAATGGTTATGTGGCTGTACTAATGGGAATGAAGGATGCTTGTTTAGTGAGTCTCATTGGATGAGAGGATAAAGAATGTTAACCATAAACTGCTGGTAAAAGAAATAATAGGGTTCTCCCTACATTGAACATTCCTGTTCAAGAGATAGGTTAATTTGTTTTGGCCTACTTCTTTAAACACTGGAAAGAAAAACAATTGTATGTGTCCTTAAATGCAGACACACACACACACACTGTTATCACCAGACTGATAGTTGATATTACTTAAAATGAAACTGTCTTACATCAGCTATGGCTTTAATAACAATCAAATCATTGTTGTCCACAAATGCTAATTGTGTGGTTATTTTCATGCTTAGGTCTTTGATCATCATTCTATCAGATAAGGTCCTACCCCCATCTCCTCTTTTCTTGAAATGTTTTTAATGAATCCTAGATATTTTAAATTATATAAATCTTCTCAGGTATGAAAAATTTCAGCTATTTAAATTTTGTGAGTTTGTGTTTTGGAATGTAAAAGAAATCATTGAGGGAAGTATAAATTTTCCTTGCTTCAAGTTCCTAAAGCCTTCCAAGAGCATGTGAGGGAATACAAGAGGCAAAACAAAGAACGATTTGCTTATTTTTATTGCTGAGAGTTTGATGCAGCTTTGGCTTTCATGTTCAGTTCCGAAAGAAGAATTGGCAAATTAGTATGAACAACATGGCATTTTGGTGAAGGAGGGTTTAGAGTCACAGCCCTACTTTAGGTTTTAATCCTTAGCCTCTCCTATTTAACCTTGTGAGCTTAACCATAAGACTGTTTTGAGGAACTTGGACTTTCATTTGATATGATGGGGAGACGTTGAAGGGTTTAAATATTGCAGAGTTACTATTGCATTTGTTTTTTAGGTAGACCACCTTCATTAGAATAGATTTATACAGTGACATGATTCAGGGTACAGGATCATAATGAGATTAGTGTTCCATTTGGGTCAGAAAAGATGAGGGCACAATTAAAGCATCAATTGAAGTGGAGAAGAAGACTTGGATTTGAATCTAGGTAGGATTTCAATAATCAGAATAAGTCTGTGGTTATGTCACCAATTAAAATAAGGAATTCAGGGGTAAAGATACTGAAGGATTGATGACTTCAGTTTTGAACACTGCTGAGTTCTCAAAGTTCTGTCTTGCAAGCAGTCAGATATGTGATGGTCATGTTTGAAGGAGACATAGCCTGGCAAGACATAAATTTTGTACTTGTCAGTAAATGGTGATATTAAAGCTGTGTGAGTGAATGAGGTCATTCAGAAAGCATGTAGAAGCCAGTAGACCATTAAGCATAATATATGCCAAACTTGTAAGACATACAAACATGACTTTGCAAGAGTCCAGAAAAAGGAAAGATGAAAATATTTTTTTTTTAATGAAAAGAATAAAGAAAAAGTTTAAAGGTAACAGATGTGATGAGCCTTTGAAGGTGAGGAGAATTTTATTAATGGAAGAGAATTAAAATAATCGTATAATTAATGTAAAATATTAAAGGTGGCTTCCAGGAAAAGAGAAAAGAATCTGCAAAGGTGAAAAATCCTGGGTGTTCACCAAACTACACATAATAAAAATTTGCTGGAGTGATCTATACAAAGAGTAAAGAAAGATTAAACTTACCTGGCCAGTGTGGCTCAGTGGTTGAGCATCCTATAAGCCAGGAGGTCAAAGTTCGATTCCTGGTCAGGGCACATGCCTGGGTTGTGGGCTTGATCCCCAGTAGGAGGCATGCAAGAGGCAGCGGATCAATGATTTTCTCTCATCATTGATGTTTCTAGCTTTCTTTCCCTCTCACTTCCTCTCTGAAATCAATAAAAATATATAAAAAATTAAGCTTGAAGGCTAAATTGGAGCCAGAACCTGCACATATGGGTTTCTATTATGACATTATTCTTTTTCTATGTAGATATTTTATAAATTTACAGAATTTTAAAGGAAAAGATACATAAGAGTATGTTTATCTCTCATCATTCTAGGCCATCTCCCTTCTAGACAGTCAGAACTACCCTGTGCTTGAACATGGGCTTCAGACTTCTGGAAGTTGTCCCATCTATTTTACAAACTTTTTAATTGTTGACATTCTTGTTACTTCATTATTTAAGCTTGTATTTCCTTCTAACCTCCGTTGTTTCTAGTTGGGCCCTCTGTATATACCAAAGATTAAGATATTATTTTATTAATAGCACCCTTTAATGATAATTTTTTAATCAGTTTTGAATCCACTTTACCCTCTTGCTTTCCAATCTACATTTTTCCATTTTGACCATAAAGAACATTAATATTTGTCAAATATCTTGCAAAAATCAAGACACATTATGCTTGTTGCATTTTGCTAACTTATCAAACCTAAACATGTGGTGAGTTTAATATAATTTAACTTAGTGATATAGCTCTGCTTTCTGGTAATCTCCTTCCTCTTATTTAAAAGCTAATGATACATTGGTGACCAAAACAGACATGATCTTTGCCCTCATGGATGTTACTCTATTAGGATTTTGCATTTTCAAGCAGTAAGGAAAACCAGCATGGAAAATGTTTTCAAGCATCAGTGAAAAGGATAACTGCTAAGATTGAGGAGAATGAGTGAGGGTTCAATAGAAAACCCTCTCTGTTTGTTGAATCATCCATCATTTCTTGATCCCCAGAACTGAGGTCACTGGATAAGGTCAACTCAGATTCTGGTCTGCTCTTGGGAAGCAAAGCAAGAGCCCTTTCTCAGAGGCTGTGTTGGCCTCTACCTAAACTTTATAGGGCGAACAGTATTCAGGGAAAGGGTGGAAGCCAGAGCCTGGAGCTTGAGGTGGGCAGGAAGGAGTTTTGACTTAATGGCATCATGCAGTGGGAAAAAGAAATACAAAATATGAAAACAATGTCATAGCACTTTCCAAATTTAATTCTAGGATAAAATACTCTACTTACAGAATTGTGAGAAAGCAACATGGTTTTTGGAAATTATTTGGATTTTCTTTTTGTATTTATATGAGCAGCTATGCATGGTGCTTTGCTCTCTTTACGTAGTTTTTTTTTTTTATATTTATCTAAAGTGAATTGAGCCCTAACTGGTTTGACTCAGTGAATAGAGCATTGGTCTGCATGCGGACTGAAAGGTCCCAGGTCCGATTCTGGTCAAGGGCATGTACCTTGGTTGCAGGCACATCCCCAGTGAGGGGTGTGCAGAAGGCAGCTGATTGATGTTTCTCTCTCATCGATGTTTCTAACTCTCTATCTCTCTCCCTTCCTCTCTGAAAAAAATCAATAAAATATATTTTTTAAAAAATAAAGTGAATTCAAATCGATACATGAACATTTTGAGAACTGAGCCAGTGGGATATTGCCATGAAAAAAAAGAAGCAACTGTGTTCTAAAGTACCATGCTAATTCACCCAATGTTCATACACCACAAAAGGATGTTTTTCCACCGAATTTTATGTTGTATAACCTATTTGGGGTTTTGAATAGGCTGTGTCAGCTTTGTATTGCTTTTCATTCAACACTTCATGAGACACAAGATTTCCCATTCTCAAAAAAAAAAAAAAAAAAAAGGACAGAAAGAGATTTTGTTTGGGGCAATGGGCGCACAATGCAGTGTGCAGATGATGTTTTACTGAGTTGTACACTTGAACCTGTATGGCTTGTTGAAGATTGGGGTTACTGACTGGGATCTAGGCTCTTTTTGTTGATGCAGAAAAGATTTGAAGTTCAGTGAAAATGAAAGTAAAGCAAAGTGGGTTTCATTGAAGGTACATTACAAACACAAAGAGTGGATAAGGAGAGGGGAGGGAGGGAAGGAGAGGAGAGGAGAGGAGAGGAGAGGAGAGGAGAGGAGAGCAAGAGATCTAGAACTCCTGGGCTTAAAAGAGATTTTCTGGAGTGAGCCTTTCATTTGCATTTAGGGATGATTGACAGAAGCTATCTTTCTTTTGGGCATACCCTTACCCATAATGCATACAGGAAAACCCACAAGGGTGGAGGGGTCAAAATTGAATTGCAAATTTTATTACAATTAGTCCAGGGGGCTAGTAAGATTGCATGGCATTGAAGGCATGTCATTTTCCTCTGAGCTGTGACAAGAACTGGATGGTCCTGAACCTGCCTCTTGGACTGCTGGCTGGGTCCACCCATAGAGAGGAGATCTGAAGGCAGTGTTGGCCCATCCCTGTCCAGGACCCCAGGGCAGGCTTCACCCCAGCTGCTCAAGTCTATCTTCCAACCTAACAATTTTGTGAACCAATATCACCCTAATACATTCAATAATAATAATAAAAGATTGCCCATTCTCTTTTGTTACAAAAAATATAAAAATACATCCCACCCATTTCAAAAAACATATGGATGTCTGCAAGTTTTCTCTACCTTATGCTAGTTTCTTGTTCAAAATTTATTATTTTTGGCTTTTATAATTTAACTAGAGCCCCGGTGCATGAAATTTATGCATTGGGGAGAGAGGTGTCCCTTGGCCCAGCCTGAACCCTCTCCATTTGGGACTGCTGGCTCCCAACTGCTCACCTACCTGTCTGCCTGATTGCCCCTAACCGCTTCTGCCTGCCAATCTGCTAGCCTGATCGATATCTGACTGATCCCCTGACAGCCCGATCGCCCCCGATTGCCCTCCTCTGCTGGCCTGGTCATCCCCAACTGCCCTCCCCTGCCAGCCATCTTGTGATAATATGGGGAAACTATCTTTGACCACATGGGGGCGGCCATCTTGTGCAAGGATATGATGATCAATTTGCATATTACCTCTTTATTATATAGGATGCTGGCAAGAAAAATAACTCTCAACAAAGTAACAAGAACTTTTAGTTCTTATGGTGGAAAGAAAAATTCTATTGATGAAGCATTCTCATCATTAAGGAATAGAAGTTGGTAAATATTTTCCTGTAAAGGGCCAGATAGTAAATATTTTTGCTTTGTTAAAAGCACTCAGCTCTGTCTTTGGGTTGAGGAAAAAGCCATAAATAATTTATAAATGCATGAGTGTTCCAATGAAACTATATTTACAGAAACAGGCATCTGACAAGATTTGGTTTCTGCTCTGTTGTTTGCTGGCCCCAGTTCTAGAACAGGAGTTGGAAAACTATAGCACTTGGGCCAAATCTGACCTGAGACCCATTCCTATTTTTGCATGCCATAGAGCTAAAAATGGTTCTCACAGTTTTAAACAATTCTTAAGGAGGAGGAGGAGGGGGGGGGAGGTAGAAGGAAAGGAGAAGAAGAGGAGGAGGAGGAGGAAGCAGCCTTGGCTGGTACTCAGTGGTTAGAGCTTTGGCCCATGCACAGAAAGGTCTTGGGTTCGATGCAGGTCACAAGCACATACCTGGGTTGCAGGTTCAATCCCCAGTCCCTGACAGGGATGTTCGGGAGGCAACCAATCAATGAGTCTCTATTACATCGATGTTTCTCTCTCTTCTCCTACCCCCTTTTACTCTTTCTAAAATTCAATGGAAAAAATATCCTCTGCTAAGAATTAAAAAAGGGAAGAGAGGGAAGGGTGGAGAGGAGGAAGAGAAGTGACAGAGACCTTATGTGGCCTGCAAAGCCTGAAATATTTATTGTTTAGAGTTTTATGAAAAATGTCTAATGACTCTTACTCTAAAAGACTGTATAAACAAAAATTAATTTTAAATTGTAATAAAGAATAAATGTAAATTATTCTCTTATCCTGAAAAAATTTAAGTGGGAATATAAAACACAATTATGTATTCCTTCTTACTCCTGTGCCTCAGGTTTGCATCTCCCAAACTTTATTTGTGACAGAGCATACTCTAACAATGTTACCTTTTCAATAATTGAAATGTTGTTCATTGCAAAAATATATCAGTTAACATTTAAATCAGTGCTCACTATGTGAGAGGCACCATAATAAGTGCTTAACATCCATCATCTTGCAAGGATCCCAGGAGGTAACTGTATTTATAAATCCTAGGTTTAAGGCTAAAGAGATCAAGATACAGAGAAGTTAAGTAACTTGCCCATGGTAACAAAGCCAGTTAATGGCAGAAACTAAATTTGAACTCAGGTTTTGGACAACTTGTCCTCAAGTAGAGGTCACATTCAATTTTCCTTCAGTGCCTTTCAAAGTGAACTCTTGTCTTTCATTCATTAATCTCATAAACTTCTTGTAAGTGATACTATAGATAACATATATTTAGAGTCATTGAGTCACTATTTCTGCTCTCTATGGGTTTATTATCTTAAAATGATGCTTGAAGTATAGCCATTAGAAAAATCAGTTCCTTAATAAAATATAAGGAAAAGGAAGAGGTAGAAAATTAGCAGTCAAATGTTAATTTTTTCTTGTCTATAGCTAAATACAATTTCCATCCTCTTAAGGAGGTGGTGAGTAATTCCATTTGAGGACTTTCTCCTTTTTCTTACTTGCCTTTCCAACCTTCACACATTGACACTTTGAGCTTGAAAAAGCCTATACTTGATATAAAAAGTATTTATAGTATCTCAAGTTCCCAGAACCCCTTTTTGTATTTGTTTGTGTTTGTGTTTCAGGTGTATTTTGGGGGTGTAATAGTTTAAAAATTGGATTAAAATATAAACAAAATGGCCTTATGGCTTTTCTATTGATTTGAATCGTTTTGTTTGGCATCAAGCTTCCTCATCACACATTTGTTATTCCTCACCGTTACTCCATGAGCTGGTTTGGGCCTGGCATCCTCACATACAGTGGGCTGGAACTCATTAGACCCGGGAGCCCCAGTGTTGGTGGTTCAGGCAATGAGTCAATAGGACTGGAATTTGTTCATTTCAGAGTGGTAATTCTTATGCAAATAGTTCTCAGATTTTCAAAAGAAGGGTTTGTCAGCTTCATACTTTCAAGTGGACTTTCCAGAAATTTACAAGAGTTTTTAACAGATTATATAGAATGCTCTTTTATAAAAATCAAATGTCCATTCAGAAGTAAACCAATTAAAGCAGACTGAAAAAGCCCCTACCATTCCCACCAAAATCTCATTCAAACTAACTGTCATTTCTCTACTCTGATTCTTTAGTCATTTTCCCCTCATTCAGTAGCTTTTTTTCTGTTGTCTTGATACTTGTGACAGCATTTTATCTTATTGTACCAACTACACAAATATAAAACCATGACACCAAAATTAGAGTTGAAGCTTTATTTTGTAGCATTTAAGAACTGTATTATCATATGTAATTTACAGTAAACTTAAACTCAGAATTTTAAAAACCCTCTTTTTGACCATAGTTTTTAGAAATAATATTTTCTTTGATATAAGGCAATTTTTTTCTTAAATTAATACTTTATCACTCTGTGATATGTTGTAATTTAATTTCTCTATTTTTTCTTTCTGGTTTTATCTTCCCCTTGGATATAGGTTGAGCTGGATGGCAAGCTTATTTCAGGACTTGTTTTATTTTAAGCAATGGTATCTTTTTTTAATCCTCACCTGAGGATCTGTTTATGATTTATTAGAGAGAGAGAGAGAGAGAGAGAGGGAGAGGGAGAGGGAGAGGGAGAGAGAGAGAGAGAGAGAGAGAGAGAGAGAGAGAGAGAGAGAATAGCCATTAGAAAAATCAGTTCCTTAATAAAATATAAGGGAAAAAGAAGAGGTAGAAAATTAGAGAATATGAAGAAAATTATGAAGAGGTAGAATATGAAGAGGTAGAAAATTAGAAAATATGAGAGAGAAAAATCTATTGGTTGTCTCCCATACATGCCCTGACTGGAGATCAAACCTGCAACCTAAGAATGTGTCCTGGCAGGGAATCAAACCTGCAAAGTTATTGGGGTACAGATACATCAACCAGGCACCAGGACAGGTCAAGCAATGGCATCTTTTCAATAGCATCAGTTAATCTGATCTTTGAAGTATTCTTAGAACATTGGAATATGGAAGAAGTGTTTATGCCCTGGGATTGCCACTCATCTGGTGTGGTTTGTGAGAATCTATGATTTATTGCTCTTTATTTTACTTATTATTGAAGGACACTAGCTATAAAATATCAAGATATAAAAAGGTATATATAGGCAGGTTTTACAGAATCTTGCCCCAATGGGATTTTTTTTTTCATTTTGTCACATTTAAAGTTAGTATACTGTCTGATTTCCAGATAAAAATTGATCACTGACAGAGTATTGAAGTGGTATTCTTAACTTATTATACATACAGGCTTTATCTATAATAATAAAAGTGTAATATGCTAATAGACCAGACATTCTTCAGGACATCCTTCCTTCTGGACAAAGCCACAGAGGTGGCAGAGGTCTCCAACTCAGTGGCAGCGGTGGCAGGTGGGGACTGCAGCAGAGGCACCAGAGGCCCCCAGCATGGCGGTGACGGGCAGGGGCCGGGCCCAAGGCCCTTGCTTGAATTTTATGCATTGGGCTTCTAGTATTTAAATAAATATATTTAATCTTTGATCAGTACTTCTATTTCTTAAGGTCCAAACTCAGTTCACTTGTCCATGGTCAGATGCTTTTAATTTGTTTTATACTTCTCAAAGACCATCAAAATAGTGCTTTTTTATGAGTCACATTTGGTGTCACAGTAATTGTTTTTGATGTACACTTCATCTCTAGGATGGGGTGGATAGTTATAGGTGAGGCATTACAAGCAGTATCCACGACCATTATTTGGGGCTCTTGAGTTTTGTACTGCCACGTATTGCAGTTTAGAAATACAAAGATGCACAAATACTTGTTGCTCTGGCCCAGTCTGAATGACGTAGTCTAGATGGGTTGGGTATAGATAGACAGACAGATATTTGATATTCATTTTTTTTCTTTACTGACTTCCTTTGGAAGGAATCTAAAGAGGTCACCTCATTTAATCCTGGCAGTAAGCTTTACCATTTTTTAAAAATCAAATACTCCTTATTAAGCATTCTACATTTATAATGGTATACTAGGTGCTATATTCAGAGTATACAGAATAGAGTTTATTCCTGGCCTTGGCTAAAATATTCCTGATTTGGCTAAATATGTACTATATTTGTATATATTAAAACAAATCTTCTCCAGAGGAAAATGGGTAGGAATGTCCTGGCTTAATGACTCTCGATGGCAGAAAGTTTCCAACACAATGATAATTGCAACCTTTATTAGCATGGGCTTGGCATGGTCCTAGGAGACTGACATACATATTACAAAAGTTGGGTTGCCTTTTGGAAATATACAAAAAGTGTCTGTTCTTTTACTGGACAGCCTTGGGGGACAGTGTCTATTACCATCACTTCACAGGAGAACAAGCAGAGGCTCTGAGGAGAAAAGGAACATGTCATTTCTAACTCTTAATTTTGTTTCCAATCTGAGTTAGCTGTTACAATTTATGACCTTAAATTGTGACTATATTGTTACCCAGGAATAATAAAATATAGAGTCATGACAATGGGTTAATAAAAATCTGTTGAGGAGCAAGAATTCCCAATCACCTTAAGAAATCCTGCTCCCAGGAAAGTGGAAATGATATTCCAAGTCCCCTGTGTTTTATTCTTATTAGCTAAGAAGGCCTTAAAATATGTAACAATGCTGCTCTTGAGAAAGCTCTATATTGCTGATTTGTAAGCTTTCACCTGCTAAGGATATTTTTGGTTCCTTGTTTTATTATCTAACACCTATATTGAACTGTATGAACCAACCTGTACCAGGCTCATTTATTCAAGTCAGTTAGGATTGTGTTTGCTTTTTGCCCTCTGCACAAAGATATCTTTCTGTATTTTGTTTCTATCATCAGCAAGTTTGGTGACTTGAGGGAGAACAAACTAACACAGAAAGAGTTTTCTTTTTTGATTCATCCTTCTACTTTCCTGCTATTTACATGATTTAAATGTATTTTCATCCTGATTTTAATTTTTATGTCATTCTCATTTTAATTTTTCACTTACTTTTTCTTTCATTTTGGTCACTGTTGCTTTGCTGGATAATTCAGTAATGTGTGTGTGTGTGTGTGTGTGTGTGTGTGTGTGTGTGTGTGTGGTATTGCCCTATGACGTTTATGACTCATTTAATGAGGAACTAAAAAATTATTACTCCTACTATATTCATTTTCAGTTAGCAGTCATCTTTCTGCATAAAATATTTTTTCATAGAATACCCTCTATTTCTCCTCTATGAAAATTTATTCTTCCCTTGATGTGTGGGGTCAAATTACATTCATAAAAGCCATTAATGCTAATGGGAAAAGTGTAAATCTTTGATGCATTGAAAATCAAGTGACAGCCTGGTGGGTCTTTTTTTCTTTCTTATCTACCAGATTTTGTTTGGCAGCATGGGATATAGGTTGGTTAAGTGCCCTTCCTCATATTTTTCTTCATACAGTATGCACATGGTGTATTTGTATACATGTACATACACACACACACAAGTGTGTTCTTAGAAAATTAAGATTCTTTTTTTCATAGTGAGCCTGACTTCCCATGTGAGTCCTTGGTTTTTCCTTCCTACATATTTCCACCACACCCTGGACTCCCAGCATGGCACTTCTCACACTGAGGAAAAATAATGAGGATTGTTTTTCATTTGTTGGTATCCCTGAGAATAGGAATTGGTTTGGTTAGTCCTCCTCTGTATCTTCAATACTGTACACAATGCATGTTCATGTGGGTGCTCAGTAAGATTTTATTGCATAATAAATGGATGAGTGCATGGACAAAAAACAAAGTGTCTACTAATTCTACCTGGGCAATATTCTAATGCTAAAATAAATATGTGCTTGTTGAATAAATATTTTTTGTTTATAATGTATAGGATATAGTATAGGGAAATGAAAAGAATACATATTTTGAAGTTAGAATGTTTGGACCAACCTCATCCTGCCAATTACTGGCTTTGAGTTTTAGGAAAATTTCTTAAAGTCTTTATCCTCAGTTTTCTCATCTGTAACGTAGAGAGAACAGCTCCTAACTAGAGGTTGCTGTGAGAATCAAATGACATCACATATTCAGTTTGATTCAACAAACATTTACTGAGTATTTACTCATTGCTGGATCCTGTGCTAAGATCTGAGGACTCCACTCCTCTTATCCTGAAATTCATAGGCTGTGAGACTTCTAAAGTGCACCAGAGTCAAGGAGATATTGTTAGCAATGTTTATTCTGATGTTGTAGATTTAGGGGCACATGAGATGCCTAGGATATGTCGGTGCTGCAGGTTCAAGAGATTGGGAAACAAGTATTAATGCAGGATGATAAGGGCCACTGTCTTGGCATTTTGGAAGTCTGATGAAAACACAAGGAGGGAGCAATGAGTCAGTACTGGGGAGAGAAGATTAGGTAGGCAAAGCTTCCTAGAAGGGGGTCATCCGGATCCTGAAGAGTGGAGTGGATTTACCAGGCAGTAAAAGTGTGAAAAGCCTTTGGTCAGAGGGAGGAACATGGATATGCAGAAGAGCTAGCTCAAGTGTAGAGAATTTGTAAGGCAGAGGAAGAGGAAGGACGGAAAGAGAGGAGGCAGTTGGTTATGTTTGCCAAGTGAAGATCATAGAGCCAACATGGCGTCATGAGGTTTAGTTAGGTGATACTTGTAAAACTGTTTTGAAAATATCCAAATGCTGTATCATGTTAGGTAATTTCCATAACTTAAAGTAGACTGTGCTTGAATAGTCCCAAGAAATAACTAAAAGGAATAAGACTGTAGGTGAAAGGCAGGTTTTTAGACTTTGGAGTCAGACAGCAGGAATTGAATTCTGGACCCACTAGGAGGATTTTACTTACTACCTATATAGCTTGAGAAAATGTATTTACCTTCTGAATCTTAGCTTTCTTATGTACAGAGTGGAGGTAATCAATACTATCTCATAGAATAATTGTGAAGGTAAAATTAGGTCATTTATTTAATTCATTGATACACCATTTTTTGGCAAAGCATTCAGTTTGATATTACAGGAGGTTTTTTGCTAACTTATCCTATATAATAAAAGACTAATATGCTAAGTGTCCAGTCATCCAGTTGGCCATTCAACCAATCAAAGCATAATATGCTAATAATATGCTAAGGTTGCTCAACCACTTGCTATGACATGCACTGACCACCAGGTGGTAGACGCTTTGACCAGTAGGTTAGCTTGCTGCTGGAGTCCAGCTGATTGGGACTGAGCAAGATGGGCTGGACATGCCCTGGAGCCCTCCTATGGTCCCTCCCCAGCCCTGATCATGCCCTGGTGGAGTCCCTCAGCCTGGCCTGTGCTCTCTCTCAATCCAGGAACCCTTGGGGGATGTTGAAGAGCCAGTTTCAGCCCAACAGCAGAACTACCAGTTGCTATGACATGCACTGACCACCAAAGGGCAGATGTTCCCACAGGGGGAGCACAGCTCAGCCAGAAGCTGGGTTCACAGCTGGAGAGTGCAGCGATGGTGGCAGAAGCCTCTTCTGCCTCCACGGCAGTGCTAAGGATGTCTGACTCCTGGCTCCCAGACTGCAAGAGAGTGTAGGCTGGGCTGAGGGACTCCCTCCTCCCCCTGAGTGCATGAATTTTATGCAACAGGCCTCTAGTCATTATTAATGTTGATTTTGAGCTCATATAAATTCTTGCCTAGAAAACAACTTAGTGGGATTAGACAGTTATCTTGTCAATAAATTGTAAAGTGTCTTTTCTTTTGCATGGTATTCTGATGCCTTTTTAGACTAGAAGCTCAGTTGGTTCTGTGGATGGCAGAGATTACCAGTTGTCTGGCTGGACATTGCTCTAAGAGAATTTAAAGGGTATTTAGTAAAGAGTAGGAATGGTTTTCTTAAATATTTAAAAATTAAAAAATCAAAGAAATATTTTCTTTCTAGGGAAGAGAAGATGGGGAACTTACCTAGTAATTTTCTAAAGATTTAGTTCAACAAAACATTTAATCTGATAAAAGAGTAATATGCTAATTGTGTCACTCTGCTACATCCCAAGCCATGCCCACCAGCCAATCAGAGCAGCCAGCAGCCATGGAGCTAGAGCAAACAGGAGGGTTGGTTGTCCCAGCGATGGAGAAAGCTAAGCTTCCCGCCTGCCTTGGTCAGCTGTGGCCACCACTCAAGGCAACAAAATTTCAATTATAGAAGATAAATAAATCCCAGATACCTGCTTCCAGCCAGCCTCGCTGGGAGCTTGGGTCGCTGGAGGCTGTGGCCAGCCCGCAAACAGCCATCAGCCCCTCACCCAGGCTGGTCAGGCACTGCAGCAGGACCCTCACTCTGAAGGGACTGTGGCCAGCCTGCAAACAGTTAAAGCCCCTCACCCAGGCTGGCCAGGAACCTCAGCAGGACCCCCACCCTGATCCAGGACACCCTTCAGGGCAAACCAGCCAGCCACCACCCATGCACCGGCCTCTATCCTATGTAATCCTATATAATAAAAGGGTAATATGCAAATTGACCCTAACAGCAGAATGACTGGGAATGACTGGTCACTATGACACACACTGACCACCAGGAGGCAGACACTCAATGCAGGAGTTGCCCCGTGGTGGTCAGTGTTCTCCAACGGGGGAGCTCTGCTCAGCCACAAGCCAGGCTGCCAGTACAGCGGTGGTGGTGGGAGCCTCTCCTGCCTCCTCAGCAGCGCTAAGGATGTCCGACTGCAGCTTAGGTCTGCTCACTGCTGACGAGTGGACATCCCCCAAGGGCTCCCAGGCTGCCAGAGTGATGTCTGACTGCCAGCTTAGGCCCGATTGCCTGGGGAGTGGGCCTAAGCCAGCAGGTGGACATCCCCTGAAGGGTCCCAGATTGTGACAGGGCACAGGCCAGGCTGAGGGATCCCCCTGAGTGCACAAATTTTTGTGCACCAGGCCCCTAATCTATAATAATAAAAGTGTAATTTGCTAATTAGACCAGATATCCTTCTGGACGAAGCCAGGGCTGCAAGGGAAGCCTGGATCCCGAGTGCCAGAGGGAAGTGATGTCAGCAGCCAAGGCCTACTCTTGCATGAATTTTGTGCATCAGACCTTTAGTATTGAATATATTTGAGAAGGTTTTCTTGACTCAAGCAGTTCTATGTAGGTAGCTTTCTGTGTGTCTGCACCATGCAGTGACCATCTGCAACACAGCACTCATCACATTTCACCTCCTCTACTGGTTTTGGAGTTTCTTATGGTGGGGACAGTTGTCTTCATCTCACTTCCTACTGCCTGGAGCAGGGATATAGTTGGCTTTCAATAAATTCTTTCATCTTCATAGTTATTCTTTGAGACTAATTTTCCTTGCTAAAAAGGAAGGACACAGGAAGGGCAGGTTTAAGAAGCTCCATTTCATTGCTCTGGGAATTTGCAGTGTCCTTTTTGATTAGTCTAATTCTGATTCTGTGCCCTAATTTTGGATATTGTTTGTGAGACTGACGTTCCCTCTTGAGTCCTATTTGCATTCACATCTTGTTTCCTGTCCATTAGGCTAGTCATATTAGAATAAAGATACTGTCTGTGAATCCCAGCCTGAGGAATGGAGCCTGCTGTGTTTGTTGGATGTGGCCATCCTGGGAAGACATCTCCAACCATATCTGGAGAAGAAGCATTGGGTATTTCCTTGGCCTTCAAACTGATATCTCTCTTGCTGTTAATTGTCCCTGAGACTTCCAGCACCTGCTGCTGTTATAGTGCTTGGTTTGCTCAATGAACCTCATCTCAGCACCTGTATCTGAACCTGTTTTTCAGCACATCTCCAATGGGAGTTTTGTTTCCAAACTCTGGCCCCTTCTAGACTGTTTTGTCCAATTAAACTTGAGTGGACCAAAATCCAAAGCGTAATTACATTAAGTGAACAGAAATTTCACAGAATGGAATGGTTCATAAAATATTCGTCATTTCTGCCCTAGTTGGTTTGGCTCAGTGGATAGAGCGTTGGCCTGCAGACTGAAGGGTCCCAGGTTCGATTCCAGTCAAGGGCACATGCCCAGGTTGTTCACTCAGTCCCCAGTACGGGGTGTGCAGGAGGCAGCCGATCAATGATTCTTTCTCATCATTGATGTTTCCATCTTTCTTCTCTCTCTTCTCTGAAATGAATAAAAAAAATATTTAAAAAAAAGAGAGAGAGAAAAAATAAAATAAAATATTCGTCATTTCTAAGAAGGTTTTCTTTTAAAAGGTCAACTTTGTTTAAATATATGCAAACAGGGTAGCATTTAGGGATTAGAAACCATCATTTAAGAAAATGATAGGTTCTCCCCTTCCTAAAATAGGGAAACCTGCCTATTGGGGAAGGGAGTGAGGTAGATCAAGGGTTTCCATTCTCTATGGTTTTTATGCACACCAAATTTATTGCCAGACATTTCTTTTATTTCATATGTCAGTGTGGAACTTAAGCAAAACTTGTATCACATCTGTTTTTATGAAGAAAGTTATTGTGGCTCTTTTTATGGCATTACTAGAGGCCTGGTGCACCCACCAATAAATCAACTTTCTATCCATGTCTTTGCATCTGGATTCGTAGGTGATGGGGAAGCTTCTAGGAACTCCAGGATCATTGTCCTTTGTCTTCCAAAAAAGACTGGCAACAAATCAGAACCAAGGAACAAATAAGCACAGCACAGCAGCCTAGATAGGTCAATAGGCAGGGAAGAGGGAAGGAAAATAACATTTCAAAGGCACAGAGATGTGAAAGAGCGGATCTGTTTGGGTGATAATCCCAGTGGGATGTGACTGAAGAAGTTTGAAGTGATGCTGTAGAAACGACTAATAGGAAAGATTGGGCCACATGATGGAGCATTTTGAATCCCACACTAAGCTGTTCAGAACACCTGTAGGCAACTGGAGCTGTTAAAGTATTTGAGGTGGGGAACGAGAAGTCTGACATGCATTTTGGTAAAATAATGATTTGATTTGGTAAGAAAATTACTTTAGTGACAAAGAATGTATTAAATAAACAAAAGAATGAGGAAAGGAGACCTTGTAGAGGACAAATGATGAAGCCCTTTACTAATGGAATGCAGAAAAAACTGGAGAAAACATACACAGTAGGGCAAAAGTAGGTTTACAGTTATTTGTATGGAAAATAATATAATAATAAATAATAATGCAAGAATAAGCTCTGTGTTTCATGTACTCACCACAGTAAACCCATTTTGCTCCACCTGGTAGATTTGTGATCCACTTCTGAATAGAAGCTACAAGACTAAGTGACTGATTATCGGAAATATGAGAGAGGCAAAGGTCAAAATAGATATTATAATCAAGAATCATACCCACAGTGAAATTATTATGCTTATCCAGGGGACTTAGGAAGTGGAATCTTTATGTAAAATAGACACTTGGGAAATAATTATTAGTAATTACAGGCCCTTTTGTCACAGATTTTGATCCTTTGCATGCACCAATACTCACTACTGCTGTTCATGAGGGTGACAGTAGTGTAGCCTAACAATGGCTTCGATGCCATAAAGAACAAAAGGGCTTTTTGAAAAATAGTCAGGTTACCAATTACTGTCACAATCTAGTCTTTGAATGTAGTCTTATGTTTCTTTTCATGATTTCTCCTTATATGAATGCTGGCTCCTGCCTCTGTTACAGGTTTTAAGGGTACATGTTTAAGCTGGCTTGTTGATATTGGGGTTAGGTTACTCATGTGTATGATTTATTTTGATCAGAAAACCTATGAGAGATAATCACATACAGTTTTTAATCCACAAAGGAAATGGTACCTAGCACTAAGGGTACTGATTTTTGAAAATGGATGTTCTCATGAATTTTTTTCTGATGTTTGAATAATTGCCCTGTCTAATAAAAAACATAGGTCGACTGCATTTAACTTATTCACACATAATTAAGGAAGTTAGCCAAGATATTCTGAACCATTATTAAGTGGAAACTTTTAGGTACAGAGGGCTATCATGATGTTAGTAACTGAAAATTTAAAAATGTAAAAAGTGTTACTTTTTATTTATGTCCTAAGGACATTCCTTTTTAAAGAATATGTTTTTATTACTTTTCAGAGAGGAAAGGAGAGGGAGCGAGAGAAAAATCAGTGATGAGAGAGAATCATTGATTGACTGTCTCCCTGCACTCCCTCTACTAGGGATTAAGCCTGCAACTCAGACATGCTCTCACTGGGAATCGAACCTTGACCTCCTGGGTCATGGGTCAATGCTCAACCACTGAACAATACTGGCTGGACTTAAGGACATTATTTAATGTATCAAATCTTGACTTTAGGGAATGGAGGGAGGGGGAAGCAGGGATTAAAAAGAAGATGCTAGAAATGAAAACTAAAATTCCCCTTAGAAAAAAGTTCAAAGAAGACATGAATAAATGGAGAGAGAAAAAAATGTGTGCTAGTATTGGAAGAGTCAGTATTGTTAAGATGTTATTTCTCACCAATTGATATATAGATTCAGTGCATTCCTAATCAGAATCCCAGCTGGATTCTGTAGATACTGATGAGTTGATTTAAAAATTTAAATGGGAAGGTAATGGAACAAGAATAGCTAAAATAATTTTGAAAAGGAAGAACAAAGTTGGAAGACTCATTATTTGATTTCAAGGTTTACTGGAAAGATTCATTAATCAAAGCAGTGTGGTACTGTTGGAAGGATAGAAGCATAGATCATTGGAAGGGATTAGAGAGCCCAGAACTAGACACATACATATGCGAGAGAGGAAAAGACAACAAATAAAGTAAATGCTCAGTAATAAGTGAATCTGGGTAAGTGGTATATAGATGTTTTTTATACTATTTTTTTTCTTACAAATTTTCTGTATGTTTGACTTTTTTGTGATTTTAAAACATTCTTTTTCTCTCATAGGGAAATATGACATACTTTAAGAAGGTATCCAAAAATAAAATAATTCAGTTTTGGTAAGCAATTAAATTTCTCTTTTCATAAAACCAATTGTTAAGTTAATAAGCATATGTAAACTGAATTTCTTATTCATAAAATCAAAATAAGTAGAGTCAGAGTTAGCTAGTTGCTTTATTATTGTGACTAGAAATGTGGTTATTGCATTACCACTTTTGATAATTAAAAATGTTTAAAATGTTGTATATAACCACTTCAGTTATAAAAATGCATTCACAAACTATGTATTTGGAGTCATTATGATTGTGACAAACCACTGATAACACAGGTTCAGGGGGTAGGTGAACAGTAGTATATAACTCCAATAACAAATTAAAATCCATAAAACTAATGAATATTTTTCTAATGAAAAATGTAGGTTTATTTTAATACTCACCTGAGAATATTTTTTCCATTGCTTTCCAGAGAAAGTAGAAAGGAGGACTGGAGGGAGAAGGAGAGAGAGAGAGAAACATCCATGTGAGAGAGACACATGGATTAGTTGCCTCCCAAACCTGCCCTGACTGGGTCTGGGAAGTGAACCCATGATCCTTCAATGTGTGGGCCAATGCTCTAACTATTTAGAAACACTGGCCATGGTGGAAATGTAGATGTGTTTTGTTTTTTTAATTAATATCAGGTTTATTTAAGTTTATGCACTTGCAGGAAATTCATTCTGCTTAGCTATTGCATGAGATTGGACAGATGCATACAGTTGTGTAACTTCTACTACAATCAAGATGCACAATTCTATCATCCCCCAAAGGTTTCTTAAGCCCTTTTTAGTTCTTCCACTCTTCCCAGCCCCTGACAAAAACTAATCTGTTTTCTGTGCTTATAGTTTTGTCTTTTGCAGAATGCCATATATACATGGAATCGTACAATGTGTAACTTTTTTTTTAGATAAGTTCACATACCATGTAATTTATCCATTTAAAGTGTACAATTCAATGGTTTTTAGTATATTCACGAAGTTGGACAACTAGCATCACAATTAATTTTAGAACATTTTTATTACTCCCAGAAGATCCCCAATAGTCATTAGTGGCCACTCCCCATTTCCACCCAACTTTACCAGTCTTAGAGAACTACTAATCTATTTTCTGTATCTAATGTAGCCTTTTCAATCTGGCTTCTTTCCCTTGACATAAAGCATTTGAGATTCACCAATTGTTGCATACAATAGTACTTTATTTCGTTTTATTGCTAAGTAGTGTGCCATTTTATAGATTACAGAGGTATTAGATTTTGGAATTAATATATGCCGGTTGAAGGACACTTACTTTTTTTCTTTTCTTTTCAGTTTTAATGAGTAAGTGCCTAGGAATCAGATTGCTGGATTGTATAGTTCATAACTTTATAAGCCAAACTATTCTCCAAAGAAACAGTACTATTTTGCATTCCCACCAACAGTTGTTTGATGATATAATGGGAAGTTACTAGTCAATAAGTATAGAGTTTTTGTTTGGATTGATTTAAAATTTTTTTCTGGAAATGGATAACTGTGATGGTTGCATAGCATTGTGTACTTAATACCACTGAATAGTACACATAAAAATTATTAAATTAGATATTTCATGCTAGGTGTATTTCACCACATACACACAAAAAAACCTTGGAGGCTGCCTTATTCATAATTATAACCCATCCCTTGCACTTATCACAGAGCAGGCTCAAGTATTTATTGAAATGAATTGACTCAGGTGCCAAAGAAGGAACTCAAGACAGAATTGGGATATTCGTCATGTTGGGGGTTGCAAACAATTGGAGATTTCAGCTCATGCAGACAGAATGGATTCCCACAGTGAGAAAAGAAGGCTTCCTAAAGCTTTAAGGTTTGGCATCTTGACAGTTGGAGTGGCTTGTCACACAGTCAGGGGTGGAGCCTGGACTGGTGGTGGGTTCAGAGGAAGCACAATGAAGTGACCAGTCAAGCAGGAAAGACATTTTGCTGTGTGTGTATATATGTTCATATTGTTATTATCCATTGAATATTTCATTCTTACTAAGTGGTGAAACTAGACACCATACTAGTCGAAACATCAAAGAGCATTGTAAGCCATGTTTTCAGAACAATGCATCCTATATTAGTTTGGATTCTTTCTGCTGCTGCTTCAGTTTTTCAACACACACATATATACATACAGGGTCCTAAAAATGTATATACACATTTTGAATAATTATAAAGGCAATGTTAATTAAAATATATTTCTTTTTCAAAATTGAGCTATCAGCTGTTAGAGTGCATACATTTTTTAACACCTTGTATGTATGTATGTATATGTGCACATTTATACTTATATATATACTAGAGGCCTGATGCACGAAATTTGTGCAAGAGTAGGCCTTCCTTCCCCTGACTGCCAGCACTGGCTTCCCTCTGGAGCCCGGGACCCAAGCTTCCCTCGCAGCCCCGGCATCGCCTGGGTCATCTGGAAAGATGTCTGGTCTAATTAGCATATTATGCTTTTATTATTACAGATATTTATATGTATTATAGCTCAAACATACTATGTAAATATCACTTAACTACCATCCAAGTGAAGATACAGAATATTTTATGTTTTTAGCACTCTAGGAGGTGCCCCAATCCCTCCTTTCAGTCAACCTTTCCATTCCTCCCATGTTAACCTGTTCCACACATTTTAAATGAGCATCTACTCTGTGTCAGGCACTGTTCTAGGCACTGGAGCAGATAAGATGATCCCTGCTCTCTAGCAGATCAGAGCTCAGAGATGAAAATAAGCATATAAATAAAAATGTGCATAATCATAAAGGACAGTGAGAATAAAGGGAGATAATGTGAGCTGGAGTAGTTAAAAAAGACTATGCATAAGAGAGGAGAGTTTGTGTTAGTTGGATCTTAAAGGATAATAAATAAGATTTTCAGAGACAGAGCTCAAGATGAGGCCTCCAGGAGAACACTAGGAGTTAAGGCTCAGAGGCAGGAGTAAGGGTTGCCGTGGCTTATGGAGGGACTGAAATCTTGTGTGAGTGCATAATGAATGATATAATGGCAACCTTTGGAGATCCCTAAACATCAGAATAATGAAACATGCCTGTAGAATTTAATTTTATTTTTTTGTCTGAAAATTTTCATAAAGAACAAATATGGAAAAATTGCAGGATTTGATTTATATTCAAGCTATGTCTTTACAGCCACAAAAACCAAACTACCTTTATTAAGAGTGATTTATTTTCTTAGCAGAATAGGGAGGTGGAGGGTGCTCTTAAGAAACTACTGGGTTGGTCAGAGGCAGCTTAAGTTTCCATGCTGTGACCACTGATGGTTTTCATTAATAAACTATGCTAAATTACTGGAGAAATAAACCTTTATTAATATTGTCAGATTTACTCATCCTGTAGAGAAAATATACTTCTAGTGTTTTTCTCAGCAACAGAGTACTTGCTTAGTATTAGCTATTCTTTTTTTTACTTTGAAATTCTGCTCAGAACTGAAATGAGTATATTAATTTCTCTCCCTGTTTGTGTTCTAATGAGAAAAAAATTTTGAAATGCATTTGTTTCTACTCTCTGGTAAACTGTCCTTTATCTAAGTTAATAAAGGAAAAGGTTATCCCAAATTAGCTAAATAGAAGTTTGACAATTTAAAACAATTTCAGAGGTGTGTAATTTTACTATTTCCCCATTAAAACATTTTTTTCAACATTTAGATAAGTATTATCTAATGGAAGTCTATTTACAGGTGGATACAACTATTTTGTAATTATGATATTAATTGCTAACCCCCAAACTCCCACAATGGGTTGAAAACTCATCATATGAAGGAGATCACATATATCCCTGATGATTATATTTCCCATCAAAAAATTCTATCTGCTAGGTTAGGGCAGAGATAAATCTTGCCTCCTGTCAACAAATTTACATAAATCTCAGGCTACAAATTGTAAAAATGCAGTAGTATTTCTAGAAATATGTATTATTTCCTCGGTGAGTATATTTAAGAGTAGGTTATTTTAAAAATAACATATTTCTATACACAACTTTCTAATTGTTTCAAATTTCTAAAAGTAATTTATTTTTATAATATCATTTAAAGTAATTTTATATCATTGCTGGTGAATTTAAATTAAAAATCCCAAAATAATACATAAAAGTAATAAGACTTTAATGTGATTTTTTTATGAGCCTCTTACTTTACTGCCCAATTTGAGCCATAATGTATATTACCATAAAAATGTAGTTCTATACATAGCTTTGTATTTTATTTCAATTACTTTTATGACCTTAAATCTTGGCAGGAGTTCCACTCCACTCCTTCTCCCTCATTTCCAAATTATTTATCAGTTAGCTTAATCCCATAGTTTTCTTTCCTAAAAATTTAAATCATGATTTCTTATTAATAAAACATCTATATACGATGAATTTTCCCTATTTTTTATTCATCATCTCTATGAAATTCTTTTAGAAACTAAGTCTATTCAAATTTCATGCCACACCATATTCTATCATGGAAAGTTTATTACATGCAGGTTAACTGGTAGAGCATAAAATTGCATAGACTAAAACTTTCCATTATATAGGGTGGGACAAAAGAAAGCTTACAATTGTTCATATAGAAAATGATACAATAATTAATAAATACAGTAATGATACAAGAATAAACTGTTTTGCATACTCACAACTGTAAACCTACTTTTTCTATACCCTCCCTGTATGTAAACTTTGAATAGGCAGTCTGAACCAGTGGTGAAACTTAATCCTCTAAATATTTTATCTATATTTCTACTGCAATCTTGAAGAGAAATCTGAGTTTGTGGGGATCATTCCTTCAAGATTGCTCATTTATGAGCATCCAGACAGATAGACACATTTGTTTTAATTGAGCATGTACCTACTTGGTAAGAGGTCCTGACCTCATCTGTTTCATGTGCAAGTGGATTGAGTCCACTGAGAGTAGTTTACCCAGACCCATTGGGAGCCTCCCAGCCAACTTGGCACATGCATGCATATTGTGAATGAAAATACTGACTTGCTGAGTAACTAGTGTCCTGAGAACCTAAAAGAGTGATTTGTTTGGTTACAGTAGTGTAGTGAGGTGACTTTTCCAGTTTTCTTCAAAAGCTTCTCAAGTGCTAAACAGTTTCAGATCCAGAGATCCCTGGTGCATTTGGGACAGAAAAGCCTTTTAAGGATTAAATATACTTCTTATATAGTTATTTTGCTTTATAGTACATTGATTTTTTAAATATAAAATCTCTTGGCAGCTGTTATATTCTCAAAGTGGATAGGAACCATATGCTGCTACTGTTCTAAATGCAAAGGAAAAAATAATTGAAAGGATAAGGTAATACCCAGCTGGTGTGGCTCAGTGGTTGAGTGTCGACCTATGAACCAAGAGGTAGAGATTGGGGTGCATCTCTGGGTTGCAGATTTGGTCCTAAGTGGGGGAAATAGAGGGGCAACCAATTGATGATTCTCTCTTGTCATTGATGTTTCTGTCTCTCTCTCCCTCTCCCTTCCTCTCTGAAATCAATGGAAATATATTTTTTGAAAAGATAAGGTATGCCATATTGTATATTGTGGCCAAAGATTATATTTGTTTTGAGCCCAGCATCTATTTTTAAATGAAGGGGCGTATTGGGGCCTGCAAACTATACCCTGTAGGCACCATTTTTAAACAAATAGTTTCATTGAAACATAGTCATGCACATTCATTTACATATTGTCTATGGTTGTCGCCTTACTACAATAGTAAAGTTCAGTAAATGCAAGAGATTTCATAGGTTCCATGGGGGCTAAAAATATTTACTGCCTTGCCTTGCTCTTTACAGAAAAGATTTGCCAATCCATGGGTAAATGACTAAATAAAATTTTATGTAGAGATAGTTTAACGTAAAGCACAGATATCCTCACAGTCCACCTTTAATTTTTTAAGTTGAATAATATTTCCTAACAAAATTATTATACCTAACAAAATTAATAGTTATTCCTCAATGTAATTTGATACATTACATAAACATTCAGTTCGTATAAAAATGTCTGAATTGTTTTCAAAATGTAATTTACAATTGGTTTGTCCAAGCCAGAAGCCAATCTGGTGCTATGCACATAATGTTTGTGTCTCTCAAGTCTCCTTAACTCAAGATATGTCACCTTTTTCATGACATTGACTTTCTGAAAAAACCAGGTCATTTGTTCTGTAGGATGTCTCACTTTCTGGAATGTATCTGATTGCTTTTGATTGGTATCATCCAGTAAGTTCCTCTGTGCCCTGGATTCACTGTAAACTGGCCATTAGATTTCAACTGAATTCATGTTAAACATGGTTGTCAAGAAATCATGAGAGGAGCTCCAGTCGCGCAATCGGTTAACGCGCGGTACTTATAAGAAATCATGAGAATGCTCCTCAAATCTGCATCAAATCTGAAGATTTGTGCTACCAGTGTTTTAGTGGCATTTGTTTTAAAAATAAGAAAAATGGCATCTAAGAAGTAAAAATATAATGCAAGAAATAAAGACAGGAATGGAACTTGCAACCTGACGTTGGTTTCCTGGTCTCTGTGCTGTTCCAGGCTGCCCCTCAGCCTGGTAACCTGACCTTGACTCTCCATATTTTGTCAAGTTGTTTTGTCCTTAGATAATATTCTGACCCAGTGAAGTTTTGTAGTAATGGTTTAGTGAAAGTGGCCTAGACCTGTTTTCCTGATAATTGGGTTTTGAGTTACCGAGAGTTTTGCTTTTGTTGTATTCCTTTCTTTGTTGTTAAGTGAAGTAATATGAGAAAAAAGGCACAAAATGATAAAGATTGTAAAGAATGATAATAACATGTGAAGGAAATTGTGATTCAGATTTGGTTAAGTTTAAACTATAAATTAATAATTGCATTTAAGTTATAACCATTTAAAATTTTGAATGGATATATATATACACAGAGAGACATCAGTATGAGAGAGAAACATTGATCAGTTGCCTCCCATACTCGCCCTGAATGGGAATTGAACCCACCACTTTGGATATATGGGATGACACTCCAACCAATTGAGCTACCTGGCCAGGACTGAGTGAGTTTTTAAAGCAATCAAATGTCCTAGTGTAGAAAGTTGCAGAGGCCTTTTCTCTGGCATGAAATAAACTGTAAGGATAAATCTGTCTGACGTAGACACTCTGGAACATGTGCCCTTTGAAGATGGACTTTTGTTGTGTTGACCTGAGTTTTCTGTTTTGCCTTAAAACTATTATTTCTTTGGTTCATGCACTTACGTTTTACAGCATAGGTATAATTTCTTGTGCATTTTAGCTAAAATCATGTAGAATTGTTTGGTGTGTATATTTAAGATTGTGAACTTACAACGGTCAGTGGGTCAGTGACCTAACCTGTCCCATTATTTTCAGGCAGGAATGTGTTTATGGCTTTTGCAGAAGGAGGGACAGAGTGAGAAGTGGGAAGACACTACAAAGAACAGTGAATGAACTTTAAAAATTACACAAGGTTCAAGGATCCCATAAGTAGGAAAACAGTTAATCAAAATGACAGGTGCAGGGGTACAAGTCTGTTGAGGTAATATGAACAGCCTTGTAATTACCTTAAGGAAATGTTGGAGTTTCTCTTCAATCTTGAATGTACCAGTATTAGCATAAGTACAGAGATGAGATAGCTAAGGCTCAGGAGTTGACAAATAAAGAATCATACTTCATTGTTTTAGGAAAATAATTGCCTAAAAAGAAACTGCCTATCACCTGCTGATGAAGTCTTATGTAAATCAGAACTGGATTCATTATTAACTGACCAATTATAAGTTTAAGTAGAATTTTAACTGCATTCTGCTGGTCAGACAGGCAAGAGATCTGTGTTAGGAGGAAAGATCCTGGTGAATGATAAAAGGAGAGGGATTAGGAGGTGGTGGAGAGAGCTGCTAAAGCAGGCTTTAGGTATGGCACCTGGGAATTAAGAGAAGGCAGGAAGAAGGGCTGGTGGGAACAGCTTCAGATTTCAGTGCACTTCTGAGATCTCAGCTAGGTCAATGAGGAGTCCTCAAGCACCAATCGCCCATTAGAAGAGTCCCAGGTCGGGCAGGAATGGCTAACTCTAATAGCGCCCTTGCAGTGCTTAGTCATTGGCTGGGAGAACATTGGGGAGGCGTGGCTTTGGCATTAGTGCAGAAGATATGGTGAGTGGCATCCATTTTCTTGACCCTGCTTCTCTCTTGAAGGGACATCTGAGTGGTGAAACTCCATGGCTGCCAAAGCCAGCATTGTCTAGGAAAGCAACCTCTATCAATACACATCCCATCTCCCTCCCAACCTTCTCCCCACCTCTCCATCACTTCCTTCCCCTCACCTCCCCACCTTCCTCTCTTGTCTTTATTCTTGGTTTCCATGCCTTCATAGCCTTCGCTTGGCTGCATAATTAAATTTAACAAAGAGAATGACACTCTGCAGTGTATATTTCTTTAACATTTTAGAGATTGCTCCATGGGAAAATGTTTTGATAGTTCAATTTTATTACTTGCTGCTTGTGAACTTAGGACTGTGACCTGATAAATGGTAGATCTTTTGCCAACTAGATAATGAAAAAGACACTTAATGTATAAAGAGAATTGTGATATTATCATAGCTAATTTTTCCTTTTCTACATAGTGTCAAGCAGAATGGCTGAAGTAGGTAATCAATAAATGCTTTGTGTATGGTTAAGAAGGGTTATTCTGATCTCTACTTACTTGAGTTATTTATTTAGGTTGCAGATGGTCTCTGTCTAGTCCCAGACCCCTTCTTTGTTATGTACCAAGTTATATCACTGTAAAAAACAAAACAGGCAATTATGACTCTCAAAGGAAGAGATAAAATCACAGCAGAAGAAAAGTGTTTTTGTCTCTAACAAATCTTCAATTTAATTTATTTGCTTTAATTTAGGTACAAAATGTAACAGCACACATATCTCTGAAGGTCAACTTCAACCAAATAAAAGTTGGTACCTACTAAAACAGAATGTGTACACTATCCCTAAATCCATAGAGCAACCCAACCAAGTGCCTGAAATTACTTTTAGTGATATATAAAGACCTTGCTTCCCTATTAATATAGCTAAAAATATCTACCCTTCTGCTCTTTTGAATTTTTATTTAAGTTTCTTCCAGCAAGAGATATATTTTCTATTTTACAATGCCAGCCAAATTTTTAAAGGAAAACAAGTGATCATTGGGGCAACCCAGCTCCTCTGCTGTTTTGAGCTCTGGCCAAAAAGAATTCTTGTTTCATTTATTAAATTTTTTGCCTTAGAAATGTCTATGACATGAAATGAAACTAGTTACTATCAAGTTGGTTATAGAGATATTTTCCATGCTACTTTTCAGGCCACTTGCATTAATGAGTTATAGATTTAGTATCCAGTTCCAATGTAAAGGAGGGGTTACCCCACACCAACAAGTAATTCTCTGACACCAGCTGGGTGTCTTGCAATTCACCTCAATTCTAGCACTAAGAGATAGCATCAAATTCTACAGGTTAAGGGTGCCTTCCACTTCAGATGCCAATTATAAGTTTAGGTTGTTACTCGTGTTTCTGACTAAATGGCTATAAATCAGAGGTTCCCATGATCCCCTTAGGTTTGACTAATTTGCTAGAGTGGATCAGAGAACTCAGAAAAACTGTTTATTCACCAGTTCACTGGTTTATTACAAAGGATATTAAATGATAGGTATCAACAACAGATGAAGAGATACAAAGGGCAAGGTCTGAACAAAAGAGCTTTTGTTTCTGTGGAGACTAGGGTCAGCTAAAACAAGGAAGTATTCTGGTTCCCCAACTGGAAGCTCTCTGAAGCCCCTCCTTTAGGGTTTTTATGGAGGCTTTATTACATAGACATGATTGATTAAGTCATTGACCACTGGTGATTGAGTCAATCTCCAGCACCTCTTCCCTCCCTAAAGGAAATCAGGGGGTGAGACTAAAAGTAGGTGCTTTCTAAGAGTCACCTCATTCGAGAATATCTGAGTACTTCCTGCCATTCTGTAGGTTGTCTTTACATTTTGTTGATGGTTTCCTTTTCTGTGCAAAAGTCTTTTAGTTTGATGTAGTCCCTTTTGTTTATGTTTTATTTTGTTGCCCTTTTCCTAAGAGACATTAAAAAAAATACTACTATGGAAGGAGGCAGGAGGGCATCAGGAAGCAGCCTGGGGGACATACTTGTGAGACAGGTGCTAAGAAGGACAATTTGTAAACCCTCCTCAAGAGGACTCAAAAAAAGGAAAGAAGGAAGGAAGGAAGGGAGGGAGGGAGGGGGGAAGGGATGCAGGGAAGGAGGAAGGGAGCGGGGAGGGAGGAAGGAAGGAAAGAAGTTAAAGTCACCTCATTAACATAAACTCAGTTGTGGTGCAAAGGGTCTTATTATGAATAACTAGAGGCCTAGTTCAAGAAATCATGCATTGGTAGGGTTCCTAGGCCTAGCCTGTGATCAAGGCCAACTTCTGCTGCTTGCCAGTCCCCAGTCCTGCCCTGCTGCCACCCACCCCAGTTCCCCATGGTTCCCCATTCGCCACCCAGTGATCAGAGCCTGTGAGCTGAGAGGAAGGACCAAGAGGTCTGCCTTCCGCCTGCTTGCCAGTCCCCAGTTCCAACCCGCCACCACCACCCACCCTGATTCCCCATGGTTCCCTGCTGGCCATCCAGCAATCCAAGCCTGCAGACTTGGGGGAGGGACTGAGAGGTGGTCAATGCATCTCATAGCAACTGGTCAGTCGGTCAGTCAGGTCATTATGCCATTATGGTCACTGGCCTTTTATTATATAGGATGACACTCATTTTACCCTATGGCTCTGAAATAACTTCAGAACCTGAGACTAGGAAGCCAAATATAACAAAAGATGCTCCCATTGCTTTTATTGCTCAGAATTGCAAGGCTTTGGGGAACTGTGAGTCAGAAACCACGGATAAAGACTAAAATACACATTTATTATAAATCATAATATCTAAAAACAACAACAAAAAGGTAAGGGATGATTTGAAGATAGTAAGTGTGAAAAGTAGTGGATCAAATAACTGTAACCAGTTTCTTCAGAGCTTATAATGCAAACTAATAAGATTAATTAATCTGCCAGTGGGAGGGTATAGTGTGCAATATTATTTAATTATGAATCTCTTTCTTTGCAACATTTATTAATGTTTTGTGGAACTGGTATTTTTCTGAAACATAGCTTGGAATCATAGTGTTACAGGATTACAACAGTCTTGTATTTTACTGCTTGTCATTAAAGATGATTATAATCTCATCCACTTTGGGTTAATTAAAACTTTTTATTCGTAGAAAGAAGCCATGTTCATTTATTTTTAAGGTCTGGATGAGATTACATTTGGTCCCATGGGCTACAAATATGGTACAAGTAAAAATATTAGTATTTCTCTTCATTAAAGTAAATGTTATAAGTTTGAATATATGAAAAAAAATATTATAATAATACATCATTTTTCCTGCTTTATATTACTTGGGTCATTATAAGATTTTATTAACAAAAATGGTGATGCTGCAACAAAAATAAGATGAAAAACCATTGTTTGTGTTAGCACAGCAGTGGTGATTGAAAAACATCAATCAGGGCTGTATTGTGGACCGCATGAATTTCTATTTAATTGGGTAAGTACTGGGAGCCATTGAGTAGGCAAGAATAGAATTAGTGTTATCCTTTAAGAAGAATAATTTGACATCAGAATGAAAATGGTTTGAGCTGAGAAAATATCGGAGGGAATCTGTATTATCAGTTAGGAGTCCACTGCAACCCACTATGGGAGAGGGACAAGGAGGAGATGGTTTAGGGATAATATTCAAAATTTCTATGTTTCACAATCCTACTGTTGGCATTATATTTTGTATAGAGTTGTCATGTGGACTTTTAGAAACACAAACCAATAATAAAAGGTGAAAAAGTAGAAGCATATGACTACACCTAAAATTTAAAAGCCATATCTATTTTCACGGTTGCCTTTCGACAGCTATTGATGAAGTGCATCAAATGGTTCTTCACAGTCTTAGCCTAAGTCACCTATCTTTTGTCTCAGAGCTCTCCTTTCTTAGGTGTACTTGTGGCAGAAGGGTTGAATTACAGAATTATGTTCTGTAACATGTTGTTTTCAGCACAAGTTATTTCCTCTTTAGTTGAATTGTCCTTGTTATTGTGATATTTGAACTTCTCTGTTAGGGGATTTGCAGATCCTACAGATCCTACATTTTTATTTCTTCCTTTTTTTTATACTTTATTTTTTATTTTTTTTATTTTTTACATTTTTTTAAATTACATAAAGCTTTACACAGATTAGTACATATATTTCTTTTTTCCCCCTGCCCTTCCGCCCGCCTCACTTACCCCCCAGTGTTTGGTGTCCATTGGTTATGCTTAAATGCTCACACAAAAGTCCCTTGGCTGATCTGTTACCCCCCTCCCCCCAACGTCCCTGTCCTTGTTGCTGTAATTTGACAGTCTGTTTGATGTTGCTCTGCCTCTGAATCTATTTTTGTTCACCAGTTTATAATGGTTATTATTATCCATAGATGAGTGAGGACATTTGGTATTTTTCTTTCATTGACTGGCTTATTTCACTTAGCATTATGTTCTCCAGCTCCATCCATACTCCTGCAAATGCTAAGAACTCCTTCCTTTTTACAGCAGCATAGTATTCCATTGTGTAGATGTACCACAGTTTTCTAATCCATTCATCTGTTGATGGGCACTTAGGCTGTTTCCATATTTTAGCTATGGTAAATT
>PVJC01009363.1:0-46085 GCA_004026665.1 Murina feae
GGGGGGCTTGCAAAGTGGAGAGTATGTGGCAGCGCCCACATCTGCTGAGGAGCGGAGATAAAAGTAGCCGCCAAATGCTCCAGAATGACTTTGAAATAAGTCATGACCGCTGGGCAGGCAGAGACAGGGAGCCAGTGAGATCCCTACAGTTTGGCTACAGCCCTTTCAAGAGAGTCAGCTGCAGTTTCCTTTGGAAGATTTTGCCACAAAAGTAAGTTATACCTGTTCTTCTTTTATCAAGATTAGATAACATTGACTCAATATGCAAAGCGAGCATCCATACTTGGCTCCTGATGCTGTCCCAAAAATAATAACTGATATCTGAAGGCAGCCCATAGTGAAAAGGGCCACAGAGCACTCGATGAAAATCCTAACCCCACCACTTAGTTGGGGGGTAACAGCTCTCTGAGCTTTAGGTTGAACCCAGTTACATAGGGAAAATGTTACCTTACAAGAGTAGTATGAGAATGATATGGAAACGTCCAGCTCATAGCAGGTGCTCATTGCATGTTAATTCTCTTACCCTGATTGCAGTGAAATTCAATGTCTCTTTTAATCCTCACAACTCTATTAGAAATGCAGTCAGGTATTATCCTCAAGTAACAGACTAGAGAAACTAAGACTGATAATAGGCTCAAAGGCTCACAGTCAGTAAATGACATTTAAGAGTGATCACATTTTTTAAAAATTCCTAATGTCTTTGCTCCTTTGCTCTGAGACATCAAGTTTTGATTCATTTATTCAGTGACTAAAATATGCTAGATATTATCAATAAAACACACAGAAAGTTTAAAAATTCAATTATCTGAACTAATAAAAGCATAATATTGAAATGAACCGTTTCTCGAGGATGGGGGGTAAGCCACGCCCACCAGCCAATCAGAGTGGCTGTATTCAAATTAGCCCAGCCAAGATGTTGGAGGTCTCAGCCAGGGAGAAGCAATGTGTGGCACTGGGGTCCCTCAAGGCAGATGAAAGACCTCTGCCTTGGGGGAGCCAGGAGGGGAGGAACAACCTGGCCGGAGGCTCAACCTGGAGGGGGAGGAGCCAGCCGGCCTGTGGCCACTGGCGGGAGGAGCAGGTCCATCCAGCGTTGGCAGCAGGGCAGCCGGGGCCTGGCAGAGTGAGCCAGCCCAGGCCCCCAGGCTGCCCTGCAGCCTGGAAGAAGATCTGTGATGGGGGGGGAGAAGGGGGGGGCAGGGCACTCACGGAGGCTATGCCCCATGATGGATTTCAGGCAGCAGGGCAGCCTCTGGGCGGAGGGACCAAGCCAGCTCCATCCCCAAGGCTGAGGCCTGGAAATCGGTGCAATGTGTGCCCCAATGGATTTCAGGGTCCAAAACTGAGAGGGCACAGGCCGGGATGAGGGACCTCCCCACCCCTGCTGAGTGCACAAATTTTTGTGCACCAGGCCCCTAGAACCTTAATAAATGTGAAATTAAAAAAATAATGAAGTTCCTATTTTGACTTCTAAAAAAGGTTAAATAAATTATCCATCTGAAACTCATAAGAGTTTTAGGCAGGATCAACCTTGTCTCAATGGGTGTTGTTGACTATCATGTAAAGAAGTTTGGGGATTACAAATGGATTCTGACACAGTTGATTCTGACACAGCATTCGTACAAAACTTACCACTCCTAGATATTTTTTCCTATAGTTGTCACTTATGATTCTTTTACCACAAGGCCACAGCTTTCTGGTTTCCAATGCTAATTCTTTTTCCTCTATAGCAACTTTTAAAAAATTGATCTTAAAGAAAGGAAGGGAGAGGGAGAGAGAGCGAGAGAAACATCACTGATGAGAGAGAATCACTGATTGGCTGCTTCCTGCACACCCCACACTGGGGATCGAACTCACAACCCAGGCAAGTGTCTTGACCAGGAGTCGAACCATGAGCTCCTAGTTCATAGATGGATGCTCAACCACTGTGCCATGCCTCCAAGCTACAGTAAGTTTAATTTTGGAGTCCCTAAAGACTGACCCTGGGCTCTTTTTCTTCTTTCTGTCCCTATATAATTTTACTCATCCTCTTAGATTCAAATACATGTCCTCAAAAAAATCATTTCATTCAACATCATTTCTTTATAATATTAATGGGGAAAAAATCTGCTCCTGACTGAGGATCCTATCTATGTGAAGTTTGCTTGTTCTCTCCATGTATGTGTGTGTGTTTTTTATATGTACCCACATGTCTGTCTTCAGCTTAGCAGTCTCCTCTAAGCTCGAGACTTTCTTCTAAATCTAACTGAATTTTTAACATATTTGTTTGTCTGCCCCACTGACATTTCAAACTTAATATTTGCAAAGAAAGAACATGTGATTCCTTCATCACCCAACTCCTTAACCAATCATATCATAGTCTTCCCTTTCTCTAAAAATGACAGAAGTACACCAACAGTTGCTAAAGTCATGATTTTGTTCTTTCTCTTACTCCTCACAGTCTATCAGCAGTTCTATTGGCTCTGCCTCCAAAACCTATCCTGAAACTAATTCTGTTCTAAGCCACTATCCATTTTTGTTTATGCCACCTCATAGCTGACCGACTGCACCCACTCTTGCCCCTCTCTCATCAGTCTTCACTATAAAATTTTTTTTGAAAATGTAAGCCAGTTTGGGCCATTCCCCTACTTTAAGCCCTCAGTGGCTTTGAAGAAAACCTTCAAATACCTTATCATGATTACAAAAGCTTGTGTGATGTGGTTCCTGCCTTCCTTTCTACTTCTTTCCTTTGCTATACTCCAGTCATGCTGGCTTTCTAGAAGTTCTTAGAACTTTCCTAGTTCTTTCCCACCTCAGCACCCTTGCTGTCTGGAAAGCTTCTCTCTTGATTCTTCACTTGTTTGGTTTTTGGTCTCATCCTGAAATACCCTCTTCTAAGAGAGACCTTCTCTAACTACTACTGTCATTCTCTGTCAAAGCACTGAGCTTAGTTTCTGCATTACACTCACTACAACCTATAATTTTCTTATTTATTTATTTGTTTGTTTGTTATTTGATCCCACATGAGGTCAGAGTTTTATGTGTCTTATCATTGTCATGATACAGTGTCTGTACATATGTATTCTCAATACACAGAGCTCTATAAATATTTACTGAGCGAATGAAAGAATCAATGAATTAACGAATCTCCACTTCAGTTATGCAGACTCCCATTTCCATAAAATGATGTCTCACTTATGTCTATCCCCTGTTCTGTGCTGGGCAAACTCAAGGAGGCATCCTGTGATGAGGTAATACAAAAATGAGCTTCTATCAAATAAGAACAAAGAGGACAAACTATATTGGCCCCAAAGAATCCAGGCTGTTAGGCCAGGTGCCAGAAATCTTTGGCTTTTTCATTTCCTTAGGTACATCACAGACTTGAATTTCTGAGAAGCCATCCAAAGCATGACAATATATTACAAAATCCATTTTACTTAGCCCTCAAACACATGTCATGCTCCATCTCAATAGCAGCCAGACCTTTCATCAGCATTTATAGGATTAGAGGCCATGTCTGACCCAGGCCTCCATCTTTGGCGACAAAAATAGACACATGTATAATCGTAATAACTATTTGTCTTATTAACAACCTACTCTATTACAAGTACTGCCAGGTATTAGGTGTTCTGCATGTTATTGCTATTTAATCTTCAAAACAGACCTATGAGGAAGATTTTTATGCCCAACTAATAGATAAAGGACCTGAGGCTCAGAGAACTTATATTACTTGCTCTTCTGTCAGGCTTATAGCTGTTAAGAGGTACAGCAGAGACTGACCCCAAGTTTTCTGATTCCAACTATTTAAACTACATTATATTGCCTTTTGAAAAAAAGCACACCAATGTATTTTTATTAAATTATTTAAATCATTAGGTATACCATATTTTCTGATCAACTAATTAAATGTGATTTTCTTTAAGCGGCGATCTGTGTGAGCCCTCAGGCTCTCCACTATTCCTGTAGGGTAAAATCCTGTCTGTGATTCTGTTACAGGAAATAATCTTAATTTACCTTCGCTGGGTAAATAACTGTCACATTGACATTAGAGGTTTCTCTTACCTGAAGTCTCCTCAATGTGGAAATGAATCCACTTCAGTAATGACTTGTGGAGCTCTAGGGTTTCAGAAAGTTGCTGCTGGGGTTCCTACAAAGGAGAAAAAAAGAGGATGTTATTGTTCCATTATTTTCTATTTGGAAGCTTTAAATTAATATTTCATTCCAAATTGGAACACCACTGCTCTTGAGAGAGTGAGAAAAGAAAAAAGAAGGAAGAAAGGATGGATGAAGAGTCTTCTTTTTTCTCAAGACAGCCTACACAATTAAGCCATCCTGACATCCTGTTTGACTGGAAAAGCGGGAGAGATGGAAAACCAACGGTGGAGTCTCCTTACCAAGTAAGTTGGATATGGATATTACATTGAAAGCGATAATAGAGTATAAACTCCTTAAGCTAGAAAATCTAACATAAATGTGAAAGAATAAGAGCACTATTTTAAATAGAGTAAAAAAATAAGTTATACTCTACAGACAGTTCTCTACTTTTGTAAAGAATTCCCCCCAAAATGCCACCAAAATCATAGGGGTAAAATTTCAACAGGAGGTCATGCAAAAAAAGTTGACAGGTGTTCTATCCCCAGGAAGTTGTATGTATTATAAAATTCCTAGTTATACTTTAAATAATGAACCACCAGCATTTCACATATATTCTTAGATTCAGTTCTTCTTCTGCAACTTAATACACAGTTGTCCTCCTTAAGTCCAATGTAAAGCTACTTGAGATTTCCAGTGTATCTAATGATTTTTCATAGTCCATTTTGTTGCAGAAAGCATCATTTTCTACTAGACCTATTAATGTTGCTATGGGCCCAGAATGTGCTTCAAACCCTTCAGCTCTTCATTAGATACACATTCTTTCTAGGTAAATGCCTATTGTCCCATGGATTTAAATAATATCCATGTGCCACTGCCTCTTATAACTCCCTTACTGCTATGTCTAACTCTTTACCTAACATCCTAATAAGGAGGGAATATGCTAATTGACCCTCATGCTGTCACAAAGATGGTGGCACCCATAGCCAGTAAGGAGGGAATATGCTAATTAACTGCCCCACCCTCAAAGATGGCAGTGCCCATAGCCACAAGATGGCAATGCCCAGTCCCCTTAGCACCGCCAGGGCAGCAAGCACCTGTCCCCAGGTGGGCCTGGCCTTGCTGCATGCCTGCCTCCGGAGTCCCCCAATCCCCTCAGCTCCCAGCCACCTAAGGCCTACCCAAGGCACAGGCAAGCCTCAGATGGCAGCTGTCCAGCCTCCCAGGGCCACCCAAGGCTCAGGTAACCAGGGCTGGCCGAGGCTTGCTCTGCTGGCAGTGGCAGCAGCAGAGGTGTGATGGGGGTGTTGCCTTCCCCTGATCACCAGGTTGGCTCCTGTCCCTGAGGGCTCCCAGACTGTGAGAAGGGGCAGGCCAGGCTGAGGTACACCCACTCCAGTGCATGAATTTTCATGCACCAGGCCTCTAGTCTTCAGTAAGGTGTGTTGTATGTATAGACATCATAAACTTGAAATATCCAAAGCAATGTTTCCATTCCTGCAAACTTGATCATCCTACATTTTTTCATTTCAGCAAATGAATGCACCACTCTTTGCTGAAAACAATCAACTCCTGGGGTCATCCTTGCCTCCTCTCTCTTCTTCACACTTCACATCCAAGGTTGTTTTTAACTCCAAAATTTATACTATTCATCCTCTTTTTTCAATCACTCTGCTACCACTCTAGTCCAAGTCACGATCATTTCTCATCTAGATGAAATACAACGGCTCACTAACTAGCCTCCCACTGTCCTTCTCAGCCACCCTCATACAATTTGCCACCCTCATACAAGTGAGTTTTTAAAAATATAAATCAGATCACCTTACTCCTCTGCTTACAACTTTCTGAAGTTTTTCAACTATACTGAAAATGAAATCCAAATTCTTTACACTTTCTATGACAGAACTTTTCAAACCAAACTCTTATATTAGGTTAGGAACCCAATGTACTGAGTAAAGATCAACATTTTAAAATAAAATAGAAAATGTCAGAGTTTACTGTATGTAGTAAAGATAAAGATTATTTCATGAAACTTCTTTCAGATGTGTATGTGTATAGTGAACTGCAATGTAAAACAGTTCTTTTTGTGGGTCACATCAAAAGAGTTTGAGCTCAGTTGACCTATGAACTAGGAGGTCACAGTTTGATTCTCGATCACGCCACATGCCCAGGTTGTGGGCTTGATCCCCAGAAGGAGGCATGCAGGAGGCAGCTGATCATTGATGTTTTTCTCTCTCTCTTCCTCTCCCTTCCACTCTGAAATCAATGAAAATATGTATCAATTAAAATATATAAAATAAACTTTCAAAACCATTGACCTACAAAACCCTAAAGATCTGTTTGCTCACATAGTCTTCCTATTCCCCCACCCTGCTCACTCAAAATACCTCATCCCTTCTAAACCTCCTTTTTCTGTCTTCAAAGAAGGTAAATTTCTCCCCACATCAGGTTTTTGGCACTTGTTTGGAATGCTCCATTTTTTAATTATTTGCATGGATAAGTTCTTTTTATAACTGAGGTCTCAGCTCAGATGTCATCTGCTTAGAAAGCCCTTCTTCTAAAACAGGAGTGGGGAATGTCCAGCCCACAAGACCATGTAAAGCCTGCAAAATCATTTGGTCTGGCCCTGCCAAAGCATTGGGGGTGAGTTAATTAAATGTTTGACCAACTATAGCAGGTTAATTTTTAAGTTGATAATTTTTGTATGGCTCTTGAATGATCTTATATGGCCCTTGGCAGGAAAAAGATTCTCAACCACTTCTATACATTACCCTGCTTTAGTTCCTTGTGCTGCTAACCATAATTTTGTATATTCTTTGTTTATATATTGTCTTTCTCAGCCCTCCTGGCATAAGTCACATAACTCAGGAACCCTGAATGTCCTGTTCACCACAACACCAGCATCTTAATAAATATTAGTTGATGGAATATTGAACGTTTCAGTTTTATATGTGTTTTGTCAATATAAGAAACATCCAAACCTGTAAGAATTTTTTTTATGAGTGTATTTGAGTCAAACTAATGACAATTGCCAGGAAGCAAAATCTTAAGGGGTTGAGAAAATTCTCCAGGAAAATGGCAGTTTTACCACTTACTTTATACATCAGAATCAAAGGGAAAGACATAAGGGAAGACATGAAATCCATTGGTGATGGATTAAGGAGGCAGGAAAAAGCAAAGGGGGGAAATCTCTGGGATTGGATGAAAAGTAAAACAGACACATACTTCTTTTATATAGGTGAGTTAACAGTTAACAATTAACATGATAACAATGATGGTGATCTCTGCTCTGGTGTGGTGGTTGGGGAGGTGGGGGAAGGAAATTACTTTGATATTCCAAAGCTATATTATCAAGTATGTTATCAAAGATGCAAAAAAGACAACAGACAGGCAAAGACTGACCTTGGTTAGAGAAAAAAATTACTTTGATATTCCAAAGCTATATTATCATAGATGAAAAAAAATAAAATAGATGACAGACTCAGACTCAGGTAAGGCAAAGATTGACCTTTGCTAGGGAAAAATACTGACCTAGGACATGACTGCCTGCCACAAACTTGCTTTTAGTTAGAAAGTTTTAATTTCGGACCATCCCATGTGGTTACTTTAGGTCTCTGAGTTTGTAAGGCTGCCATGTAGACCTCTCCTGAGCTTGTCAAGTTTAGTATATGGCCCCCTCTTTGTTCATGTTTGTTTCAAATATGTTTTTATTGATTTCAAAGAAGAAGTGAGAAGGAGAGAGGGATAGAAACATTAATGATGATAGAGAATCATTGATTGGCTGCCTCCTGCAGGTCCCCTACTAGGGATCAAGCCAGGCATGTGGCCTGACCAGGAATCAATCGTGACTTCCTGGTTCATAGGTCAATGCTCAACCAGAGTCACACCGGACAGGCTGTCCACTGACATATATTATCTAAACATTTTATTAAATTTAATAAAATAGACACCTTATAATAAAATTTAAATAGTTGTAGTAAAGCTACTATGCAAACAAGGATGCTGGTACTAAAACTGAACAGTGACTGGCAGGCCCATGAGAAAAACTAAATGGTTCATTTCTCAGTTGATGGAGGAAAACCCAAGTTTAGTGTACAAACAATAACTTCTTAGAGAGCAAGTTATGAAAATACAGATTAGTTGACATTGAGCATTAAAGTTTTTGGGATGTTGTCATAGTTTTTTTCTAGTTCCCTGTAGTTTCTGGCAACAAAACCTTTAAAGATCAAAGTATTCCTCCTCAGTCCCCTTCAGATCTGCATCTAACACCATCCATCTGACTAAAGGAAGAGGGACTCAGGAAGGCAAGTAAGTCATGACAAATACAGAGATTGACAAGGTGGGGGCCGGGACAGAATGGAAACTGCCCTCGGGAGACAGGCACAGAAGTAGACTCCAGAGTCTAAGAAAAAGAGGCCCTCCGTTCCCTTCCCAGCCCCATCCTGAAAACTTCTCCAAGAGGCAATTAAGATTATCGTCTCAATCTTCATTTAATTCTTTCCAGGTGTCTGATCATAAAGGGGCTTGTGTGCTAAGCTGAGGGAACTGGAACTTTCTTCTAAGAGCTGGGGAATCTTTGAAGAGTTTAAGCAGGGAGTAGCTAGCCTTAGAAACCCTCCTGGCTGCAGCATGTTTGGAACCTGGAAGCTCTGTGGCAGGCACTCCAGGTGAGAAGCAATGAGAGCCTAAACAAAGGCAAGGAGCGTGGGAACCAGAGGTTGCCTGAGGGACAGACCTGGGTTGGAAGCCAACTCCACCTACCTACTAGTTACCACTTCCAGTTTGTGACCCCACACCTGTTGGGAACTCCTAGGCCTTTTTTGTCCTTGTGAAAGAATAGCACCTACTTGGGAGATCACTGTTGAGGCTTAAATGTGCTAATGCGTGTACATTCTTGGTGCCTAGAAAGTGCCCAATAAATGCTAGTCATTATTTTTTAGTCAGGCACCAGGGGGGGCACTGAAGTGGACAGAGACATAACCCACATCTAGTGAAACAGAACACGTGTTGGACTGTCATAAAGGCTTTGAAAAGCCAGAGAAGCCATAGGGTATTCTTTTTTTTTCTTTTTAAAATATATTTTATTGATTTTAGAGACAAAGAGAGAGGGAGAGAAGAGATAGAAACATTACTGATGAGAATCATTGATCAGCTGCCTTCTGCTCGCTCCTTACTGGGGATGGAGCCTGCAACCTGGGTGTGTGCCTTGACTGGAAATCGAACCCTGATCTCCTGGTTCATAGGTGAACTCTACCACTGAGACACACCAGCCAGGCTACAGTGTATTCTTGCCAGTAGGAAAGGCTTCCCAGAGGTGAACCCGGAGCTATGAGTGAAAAATAAACAGCATTTTGAACGTCAGTGAACTGAGATTGAAAACTGCAATTCAGTCAAATGCAAAGACCAAGCAAAACTCTAGCCTGGGTTGGGGAGAGCCTGTGAGTGGGGCTTCGGAAAGGCAACGGGCAGGGTGTAGGACCAGGAATCTGATCCCTTTACTTCTCCGCCAGTCTCTGCCTCCTCCTTTTTGAGATGAGGCTGGGATCTTAAACTCGTGGGACAGGCAGCAGCCATCCAGGCCCACAAAAGGTGGGGGTTGAGGGCCCCTCAGTCCAGTTTTTTGTCTGCAAACCCAGTTTCCAAGGTTCCTAAAAGTGTACAAATAGTGAAGCCAGGCCCAGCCGAGCCAATTCATTCCCTCGCCTCAGAGCTGCACACTGATTATTTGCTCTCCATATCACCTCTCCTCAGGGGGCTCAAAGGAATCAGCAAATCCCCCACATCAGAGCTAAGAATCCCCAGGACAACCCATTCACACACAGTGGGGTGGCTGGGGATTAATTGGAGGGGGAATGTTGTGAATTCCAGAGAGTTCTTTCTCTTTGCCTCACAGCCGGTGGCCGGGGAGATTGCTACATGAAAGCTTCCCTGTCAGTATCCATCATCATTGCTGGGGCTGCTACATTCCAGAGAGTGAATTGGCCTCATTTGGTAACCCTTCTGGAGGGAGGGGGTGAGGCTGTGGGGCATTCCTGAAGGGTTCACATTTGTGGGCCCAACTTCTTGCTCGGTAAGTGGTTTCCAAAGATAAACAGAAACCCAGGGGGACCCAGCTTTCTTTCATGGGGTCCCTACTTTAGTGCCCTTTGGGACACGTGCGAATCTGGAAGAAGGGTGGGAAAGGGATGGGACCTTGGTTGGAGCCTGGGCAGCAAATTAATTGGGGCAAAGCACTGGCTGTAAGGAGAAGCAACCGGATAACCTCCAGGGTTTCTCTTACTCTTTTGATGCCAGGCAGACTCTCTCCTTCCTGTCTCCCGACTTCTGGGCAGGAGCCCTGCAGGCTCTCCCCCACCTCGATGCTGAATGGGGCCCAGGGCTTGGAAGCAAATCGAGACTAAACCCCGTTATCTTTCAGGGCATGTACTTCAGCAAGGCAGATAAAGAGGAATGCGAACGTCAAACATTTTCATAAGGAAACAGTTGCTAGGAGCCCTGAAAAAGGACAAGAATGAGCTTCTTCCTAGGATTTTATCTCTGAAGTCTGTAGACTTAAACCTTTTGCTAATTCTTACCTTTTTAAGTGCAACTTGCAGACTGCCTTCCCTTCCTCCTGGCCTGAGCATTTCTGACTGTCCTAGTCCCTCGGTCTGCCCTTTTGCAGAATTTCCTAAAACTCCCACTAAATCTGGAGCTTAGAGAAGCAACCTGGAAGTCCAGGTGTCTGGGCCTCTGCTCATGGTAAGAATTGAGATGTTGAACCTGATGGCACAGAGGGACCGAAGCCCCAAGCTGGGCCCTGGTTCACTGCTGAGGTCTGTGACCAGAGGCAAGCTTCGCTCTGTTTCACTTCATCCATCCATAAGATGAATGATAGTAGCGGCTCTGCTTCCCTCATTGGACTGTGTAGAGCATAATGGAAGAAGAGGTTAAAAAGTGCTGTTGACACCTGTCAGAATGGCTATCATCAACAAATCAACAAACGACAAGTGCTGGCGAGGATGCGGAGAAAAAGGAACCCTCGTGCACTGCTGGTGGGAATGCAGACTGGTGCAGCCACTGTGGAGAACAGTATGGAGTTTCCTCAAAAAACTAAAAATGGAATTTCCATTTGATCCAGTGATCCCACTTATAAGAATATATCCCAAGAAATCAGAAACACCAATCAGAAAGGGTATATGCATCCCTATGTTCATAGCAGCACAGTTCACCATAGCTAAGATTTGGAAACAGCCTTGTTCATCAGTAGATGAGTGGATTAAATAACTGTGGTGCATCTACACAATGGAATACTATGCTGCAGTAAAAAAGGATTCTTACCATTTGTAACAGCATGGATGGACCTGGAGAGCATTATGCTAAGTGAAATAAGCCAGTCAGAGAAGGATAAATACCACACGATCTCACTCATTTGTGGAATATAATGAACAACATAAACTGATGAACAAGGATAGATCCAGAGATGGAGAGGCATCGATTGGACTATCAGGCCTCAGAGGGAAAGTAGGGTAGGGTGGGCATAAGGTGGAGAGTTCAACCAAAAGACTTATAAGCATGGATATAGGCCTAACCAATGGACATGGACAACAGGGGGGTGAGGGCATGAGTGGAGGAAATAGGGGGTAGCAAGAGGATAAGGACACTTATGCAATAACTTAATCAATAATAATAATAAAAAAGTGCTGCTGAGCCCTAGCCTAGTGGCTCAGTTAATTGGAACTTTGTCCTCCTCATACATCAAAATGTTGAAGATTTGATTCCCAGTTAAGACACATACCTAGGTTGAAGGTTTGATCCTGGTTGGGGCAGTACCAGAGGCAACTGATTAACATTTCTCTCTCCCTCTTTCTCCCTTTCTTTCTCTAAAAATCAATAAACATATCCTCTAGTGAGGATTTAAAAAAGAAAGTGCTGTTGACTCTAAGAAAGAATGTAACTGCCAAAAAAGACTCCTTGTAGTTAAATGGGCCCAAATTTATAATCAGAGTCTAGCAGGAGTTTGTAGGGGCCTCTTACACATGTTGCATTTCAGGGAAAAGCCACATAAACTGGGCTTCCAAGCTTCCTGTGCTGTGTTCCCACCAGCTGAGTCAGCCCTAATAAAGGAGTCCCTGGAATTATATTTCAACTAATGGGCCCCATCCAATTGAAGTTCAGTAGCCATATCCTCATTTGCATCTTTACCAATCAATCAGAGCTACAAGATAAAGACCAATCAGGAAGTACAATTCTGACCAATCAGGACAATGCTATGTGGACCAAACTATGCAAATATGGGTTCCTTATTGGACCAATCAGGACCTAGGGTGAGTCCTTTTTCTATATAAGCCTTCCTTTTGTCTTAGAAGAGCTCACTTTCAGTTTCCTCCAGAGGCTCTGTTTCCTTGGTTTGCAAACTGTTCCCCTGAATAAAGTCTGTCATTTTACTGCACACCAGATTGGGGACTCCTGTTGGCACTGAATTGGTAGCAGTGACCTTTTGTTAACAGTGCTCTGTGATTTGTAAAGCACTCACATAAAGTGTCATGATTATTAAGTTCTCTCATTGGGCACAGTATTGGATGTGTTAGTGATTTTGATCAAAACCTCATTCTCCATTTATCTGGATTGTCCAGGAGAGTGTGGCTAAAGTGTGCCTTGGGAGGGATAGAGATAACAAGATAAGCCAAGATGCACAAAATAAAAAAAAAAAGCAAACATAAATCAGAATTGTTAATATTTTAAAAAATAAAAACAGTGGTATTCCTCCAGCCCAGGGATACCACAGCCCAGAAGGTGATATTATCCAGGGTGAGCATTATTCTAGGCTAATTGCTTAGTTTCTGGGGGTCCTCTGGCATGACAACAAGCAAGTATTGGCCTGAAAAGCAGAAGACTATAATACTGAACAGTGATTTCCTTTCTCCTGGCTTCAGTTTCCTCATCTCTAAAATATGTGAGTAGGCCTGTCCTTCTTCAAGATCTTATCCAACCCTTTTGTTTATGAATCCCTGGATGATATAGTTAGCTATCTTAGCAACGGTGAGGTCCAAGATCATTTCATATTTGATAGAATATCAAAGAATTTTAGTAATCCTAATCCTGGGATAAAGGACTAAGTCAGCAAACAATCCAAAATCATGCCAGCTACTTAGGAACCTATAATTCCATTTAATAATAATGATAATTTTTTAACATTTGGAAATTAATATGGAGAGAAGCATGGCATGCCTTACAACACACCAGTGCAACTGGCACAGGATCTCCATTGCAATTGGCATAGTTTCCCCACCCCCAGATCCTTTAATGCAAGTGCTGGCTTCACTCAGTAACCGAACTCTCAAAACTGATGCATGAAAACCACAACCTTGGTATTGCAAGAATCTTAACGTATACAAGGTCAGCATCCCATGTCACCTTTGCACCTTGCTGTATCTGAACTCTCATCTAAAGTTTCCCACCCAGCATCTTGATCTCCCAGCTGCACACGTCTGAGAGATGCTTTGCTTTGCTTTCAAGCTGCTGCCAGCTGGCTTGTCTGCCCTCAGTGGGAGCCTTCAGGTTCAAGGCTCTGTCTGGGGAGTTCATCTATGGCCTTGACTATTATGCTGATGGATCGTTTTAATTCTCCCCACTTTGATCATGTCAGTTTCCACAACAAACAAGGCTAACCAGAAGCATTCCTGGGCTCACAAAAGCAAGCACACTTGGCTTTGCATCAGAGGCCAGAGGCCAAAATTGTTCAGCTTTCTCTTCAAGGCTATTTTAACCCTTGGTTGCATAAGTTTCCCAGTTAACACTTTTTACTTTCATTCTCTGTAACCGTAGGCATGTCTCCTCTAGAGACGTGCAATGATTTTCAGCCTTTAATTAACTCAGGATCCAAGTGGCAGATGCAGTTCACACGCACTGGAGCCAAGCTCTGGCTAAGATGATTTTTTTGCTCCAAATGCTCTGCAGTTCACTAAGAGTAACTTCAGCTAATAAAAATAGCTCTGTCTGTTGAGTACCAGAAGCCATTTTAAACCATGCAAAATGTTATCTCAATTAATACTGGCAAAATATTAAGATGAAATAGGGATTGTATCTATTTCATAAGAAACTGAGGGGATAGAAGCAAAGCAGTCTGACCTAGGTTACACAGCTAGCCTGGAATGGTGCAGGAGTTTTAACCTGGATTTGTCTGGCTTCAGGGCCAGGCCCCAATGCTGAAATGTTAAATGTTAGACAGTAGTAATCATTGTGGTGTAGGAGAAAGAGTCCTTGCTTTAGAGGAAGAAGGTCAGAAATTAAGTCTCTGTGGCTATCTCAAGCCAGTCAATTTTCTGTATGCCTTGATGTCCCTATTAAACTTGAAATTTAATTCACTAGCACTCATCGCATCCCTCCCCGGCCCCAATTGTGTACCAGTGGGGTCCCTTGGCCTGGCCTGCACCTTCTCGCAATACAGGACTCCTCAGGGGATGTCAGAGAGCTGGTTTCAGCCCAGTCCCACAGGCCAGGCCAAGGGAACCCACTGGTGCACAAATTCACGCACCTGTCCTATAGTACTTACATAAATATATATTAAAAAGGATCAGAACATTGAATTCCAGACTCTGTGTCTGCTCAGGTATTGGCCTAAAATTGAATGTGGAAAATGGAAATTTTTCTTTGGAAAATTTACAAATGACTTAAATTATTTTAATGATATCTCTAACTTGCTTATATGATCTCTATAAATTGTGATTATGAAGTTTAATTTCTTGTGTGGTCAAGAAATTGCTGAAAGTTTGGGATATTAGAGCATTAGTTCTCTGGTCAGATATTTAATTAAATCAATAAGTTGGGCCACTGTTTTGTAGCTATTTAACTAGCTAAATTCCATCAACTATATGGCCATAAATTGATTGTGACTATCAGCTGAGACCAAGGCAGAAAATATGTAGTTGTCAATTAGTGTGTTTTATGTAGCTATGGCTAAAGCCTATTCACACCTACACTCAATGTCTCACTCTCATTTTTATTCTGGGAGCTCAATTTACCAAGAGAATTAGCATTTCTCTTTAGTTTAAGTGGTTTCTATGGACACATTCTATGAAGCAGTTCATTCACATCTATCCAACTTCAGGTCATTTTAATTTAAATATATTTTTATTCTTCCAGACTCTGTATATAATATCCACGGTTTGTTTTCTGAAAATGACCTATGGAAAGTATTTATGCATACAAAATTTTAAGTTAATGTGTTTAAAGGTTTAAAAAGAAAAACTCCTACAAAACAGAAATTCATAATCTTGAGTTGGAAATCTATTTTCATTTGCCTCACAGTATAAGAGAACCTGACCTGCAAGCTAAAGAATCATGTTTTCTGATTTCAATTTTGATTACTATGGCCCATCCCCCTTTCTTGATTTTACTTATGGCTATATCTCAGTTTTCTTACTTAGCAGAGTTGAGGTTAAAGCTTTTTAGGTTCTAGTGCAGTTAAAGTTAAATAATGACTTATACTTAGTGCAGGAAATTGAAAAAAAATAAAGAATACAACTTTAAATAATTGATTTATTATTGTCAGCATTTGCTAACCTAATAAGGACTTTTAAAATTTTTTCTATTTCCAACAAATCATAGTGTATAAACTTGTTAGAGATCTGTCATCTCTAGCAACAACTGTTATTTTTTAAATCTAATATGCAAACTTTATATGACTCAGCCTAGAAAGCTTTTCCATATTATACTCCAGATTTCTGCCAAGTTTATCCAACACCCTTTCCTGCACAGAACTCTCATACTACAAACAGGCCTACTGAGCTCCCCTTGTGAACCTCTGACTTTGCTCTCACTATTTACTCTCCCCTTGAAATGCATCCTTCAGGCCCCCCCATTGTCTGTTATCTGAAATCCTATTCAACTGCTCCCCCAAAGATGACCACTGTCACTTCCCTGAGAAAACCTTTCCTGCTCTTCCCAAACAGACAACCACCCTTCTCTGTACCGTACACTGTTTTTTAAGATTCATCTGTGTATTTGCTCTACCCTCTATTTCAAAATTAAAAACTGCTTTATATGTTTAGTAAGTAGTACATACATATCATAAGTATGCATATTCAGAAAGCACCCAAAAGAGAATTCAAGGGAGTATGTCTGTTTCTGACTTTCCTCATCCAGCTCTCCCTAGAAATACACAATACTATCACTTCCTTATGTGTCCTTCCAGTAACGGTGTGTGTGTGTGTGTGTGTAAAACAGCAGCAGATGTTTATGTTCTGGTGGACACATAATGTTGGGAGGTTGTACCTTATACAATGGTGCCCAGCGGAAAGGGCATGGGCGCTGATACCCAGCCCATGCTTCTCTTGCCAAGCTGTGTATCTGTGGCCTTGCCAGGCACATCCTAAAGAAGAGGGTTTCTTTAGATGTACAGCAATGCTCCTTAGAGGCTAGCAGTGGTCCTACCATGTATTTTTATTTCATTTTTAATTTTCATCTTATTGTAAAGTATCTTTGCTCTTTTCCTTCACTTTACACTATTACAAGAAAGGGCTTGCTTGTGTTACAAATTCATATTTAAACTTTATCAGGGGGGGGGGGCAAGGGATAAATGTGCAAAACCTGTTTTCAAGCATTGGTCTATTTCTTTAGACTTAATTTACAAGTCATCGATGGATATACCAAGTTGATATTGTTTCAAATGAAATATACATAAAAAGGCTTTTCAGAAGTCATGAAAATATCAATAATCATACTAAGAATGGCTATTTTTCTTTTTTGAAGAAGAATATTTACTAGGCTAGGTTATTTGGAGTTTATTAAATCTAAAACAGAAGGTTAATGTAATAATTATGCTGTTTTATTTTCCCCCAAGTTAGTCTAAGAAGCTTTTTTTAAAAAGGACTATTTCCATACCCCGAGGGCACATTTGGTGTCAGTTACAGAACATGTCAAAATCCAACGCTCTTACAGTCCCAGAAAAAAAACTTATCTTTAATGCTGCTCACTCCAAGGGGTCTCCTTTTGATGTATTTCTGCCCTCATTTTCCAATAATTAAATCTAAACTTGTGTTCCTTCTTAGAAAATTCACCATTTCACTTTGGAGCCTAAGATTTGCAAGCCAGGGCCACGGCTCCTGGATATGAGAACCCAGAGATCCATTCTTACAACTACCTATTTCTATTTTGTAAGCCTATCTGTTTACCATGGTAACAATGGCACACACAAAGTAATTACTAAAATCCTGCAGCAGACCACAAAATATATTTTTTGCTGATCTGACAAAATAATATGTATAATTTTGATTGGTTTACCAAAAAAAAAACACAATAATAATGACTACCCACTTGGCTCCAGGGTACCTTCTTAAAAATCAGGTGCCTATACTGTATGTAAGGATTTCTGGTACCAAGAATGAACCAATCAGACACAACTTTATTTTGTGACATGAGCAATAAGATGCAACTCTATTATGTGACCTATATATTTATGGTTTAAGACAGGCATTCCCACTGGATGGCTATTCTTACATTGTCTGTTGTTTTTTATAAATATTTTTATTGACTTATTTAATTAATTTATTTATTTGAGAGAGAGAGGAAGGGAGAGGGATAGAGAGACAGAAACATTGATGATAGAGAATCCTCATTGATCAGCTGCCTCCTGCACATCCCTTCCTGGGGATTGAGCCCACAATCAGGCATGTGCCCTGTCCAGAAATCAAACCAGTGACCTCCTAGTTTCTGGGTTGAAGCTCAATCACTGAGCCGCACTGGCTGGGCTGTTGTCATTGTTTTATTTGACAACCTAAGGAAAAAGAGGTCAGTGCCCCTGACTAGGTAGTCAGGTGTTGTATGCTTTAAACATTCTTGAGGCACACTGGTTGAAAATTGCTGATCTAGATCGTAAGCCTTCGATTCATCCCTGTAAAAATTTTATTTTAAACTAGAGGCCCGGTGCACAAAATTCGTGCACAAGGAGAGGGTGGGGGTCCCTCAGTGCAGCCGGCCCCCTCTCACAGTCTGGAACCCCTCAGTGGATGTTCTATGATGGCCCCAGTCTTCCAGGCGCCTTTTGTGTGTATGTGTGCATATGTGTGTGTGTGTGTGTGTGTGTGTGTGTGTCGCCACTGGGGACCTGCCCCCAGCCGCATCTGAGGCTCGGAGCAGTCCTCCTGTGTGTGTCTGCCTGCTGGGGGTCTTCCCCAAGGCACACCGTGGAGCAGGCACCCCCCCCCATGTTGATCTCTCAGACCCTTGCCCTCCCCTGAATGTTGTTCTCTTTTTTGAGCTGTGGCCAGGGATGGATACTGCCTGTCTCCCAAGCTTGCCTACTGACCATCTTCTTCCAGCTACCAGAAAGCAAGGAAAACCCCACCTCATGGTCAGGCCAGCCTTTTCCTGCTCCCTGATCCCCGGAAGGGACCTGGGAAGCCACCAAGTAGGCCTCCAGCCCCCAAGCGCTTGCTTTCCCGCTCCCCAGTGCCCCCCAAAGGGCCTGGGGAGCTGCCAAACAGGCCGCCGACTCTTTCCCACTCACCGGTCCCCTGCTGCCTTTCTTTCCCACTCCCCGGTGCCACCAAGGGGTCTGGAGAGCCGCCAAGGGGTCTGGGGAGCTGTCAAGCAGGACCCCGGCCCCTGCAGAGTTGCTTTCCCTCTCCCCAGTTTCCTGCAAGGGGCCTGGGCAGCCACCAAGCAGGCCGAGACCCTCCGCCACCTCTTTCCCACTCCCCGTTGCGCCGCCTTGCTTTCCCACTCCCCGGTGCCCTGCAGGGAGCCTGGGAAGCCCACCAAGCAAGCCGCCAACCCTGCCGCCTCTTTCCCACTCGCCAGTCCTGGGTCCTGCGCTGTTCCGCCCTGCAGCCGCTCTGTGCACTCGGGAGGTCCCTCAGCCCGGCCTGTGCCCTCTCACAGTCTGGGACCCCTCTGGGGATGTCCACCTGCTGGCATGCCTGACCAGCCTGGGTGGGGGGCTTTAAGGCTACCCACAGCTCCCATTGACCCAATGTCCCAGCAAGGCTGGCTGGACGCAGGTTTCTGGGATTTGTTTATCTTCTATAATTGATGCTGTTCCTTTAAGGTGAGGCCTAATAAGAAGCTTCAGCTCTCGGCTTCTATAATGACACAATGTTGTTACTCTTAGACTCAGGCCTGGCCCGCTAGCTCTCGAAGATTCTATGATTTATACATTGTTGCAAACATGTTTTGCTTTCAGGCAAGGATAAGCGAGCCGGTGCGCAGACAGTTTCACTTTCACTCCTGCTGCAATGGAAGCTGCCGTTTACTCCGTGAGTGGCGGCCGCCATGTTGACTGGGTTAATTTGCATACAATCACTCTGATTGGCTGTTGGGCATCCCAAAGACACGGTCAATTTCAATATTACGCTTTTATTAGTTAAGATGGGCCTGTCACCCTGCGTGGGCATATTCCATTTAGGTCAGAATCTGTGAAAGACAAAAAGACATCCCCCACAGCCATAAGGTGACTACATGAATATTTTTAATGCCATAGACGTTAAGAACTTACTGCGACTTTATGACTTTTTAAAAAGCGAGGCTTTTAGATTTTTAAAATACAATTCAAGTAATGTGCCAATCATCATTTGCAAACCCAGTGCTGTCCTTTACGCCTGTTCCTCACGCTCAGTTCATCTGTGACCTCAGGCTCAGGGAAGAGTGAGCGAGATGATGACGATGATGAAGAAGACCATGAATAGATGAAGCAGCTATAAACTTAAGGGTGGGCTTTTTCAGATCTCCTATCTCAGGGAGTCAAAGGTACCCTGGCAAACACCCTGCTTTCTTCAACGTGTGATACAGTCCTGCCATAATTTTCACCCAGCAGTAATAAGTTCTAAGACATCGCCGCCTTTCTCTGCACTGTGGGGGCGCGGAATACTCCGCTGCGCTATAAAAATTAGGTTGCACTGAAGGCGTTGCAGAAGGCTTTTTTTCTGAACTCCCGTATCTGCCTAACAGCAGAACCTCCTAAAAGAACTCAAGGGAACGCGTCATCAATTCCCTCCTCAGAATCAACCAGGAAAGCTTAACTCTTGTCACTGACAAATAAAAATCAGCACAACACCACTCAAACACTATCACAAAATTATCATATCTTCTATCTGTTCTCCTAAGGGCTCATTTATCTTTCTTAAAGTCCCTTTTTCCAATAAGTGCCCTCCTCCCCTCCCCTTCCTGTAGCACATAAGCCCCAAATTCTAATAACCTTCTTGAGTCAACATTTTTCTATGAATTCCTGTAGACACAGCGTACGGATGTGAACAAAAAGTTGTCTTTTTTCTTGCTAATCCGTCTGCTGCCAGTTTAATTCACAGTCTCTCGGCAACTGAACGTCTAACATTTTTCCTGCCTCACAGCCTCATCGCCAGCGAAGGATATAAAAACTCACTCTGCGAGGCCCAGCTCCAACGCTTCACTTTTCCTCCATTTGGAGTTCTCTCCTTCCGACTTTCCAAGTAATTGGCTGATAGAGTTGACCCCTTGAACAGCATGTGTTTGAACTGCACAGGACCACTTATATTCGGATTTGTTTCAATAAATTCAGTCGACCCGGACTTTACAGCCAAAGGTCCAACCAACTGTGGATTGAAAACGGCGCCTGCGCATTCCCAGCCGCAGATTCCCAGCCAGTTTCCCAGCTGCAGATTCTCAGCGGCAGATTCCCAGCTTGAATTTGCGAATGCAGAAGGCCGGTTGCAGACTCAGAAAGCATTCACAGCCTGTCCGGTGTGGCTCGGTGGTTGAGCTTCGACCTATGAATCAGGAGGTCATGGTCCAATTCCCAGTCAGGGCACGTGCCTGAGTGCCAGCTCAGTCCTCAGTGTGGGGTGTGCGGAAGGCAGCCCATCAGTGATTTTCTCTCATCATTGATGTTTCTATCTCTCCCTCTCTCTTCCTCTCTGAAATCAATAAAAATATATTTTTAAAAAAATTTGCAGATTTTCAACTGCTCAGAGATTAATATCCCTAACTTGCATGCTTTTCAAGGGTCAACTGTACTTCTTTTTTTTTTAAAAGGAATCCAACCTATGAGCCTTCATTGGGTGGGCTGATGCTCTAACCATTGAGCACCAGGCAGGATGAAATTCATTGTCATGGTGATTAGAGGAGCTATTTCATTTAAGCGTCTAACAGAATGTGTGGGACATAGAAGACTATCAGGTGAGTTCCTCTGCTCCCTCAAGCCTACTTGATCACACCTGAACACCGAGAAAGTTCAAAGATCTTCACATTTGCATGAGTTTGTCTTTCAAGAACCTGCCATTCTCTCTCCTGCTCTGGTGAAAATTCCCCCAAATAAGTATTTCTCCTAATGGACAACAAATTCTGGTCAAAATTTCTTCCAGGTCTATAGAGTCAAAAATTTCAGAACTTCTGAAAGCGGCCATGGTCTTGTTCTAGGCCAGGGGTCGCGACCCCTTTGGCGGTCAAACAACCCTTTCACAGGGGTCATCTAAGACCATCCTGCATATCAGATATTTACATTATGATTCATAACATAGCAACATTACAGTTATGAAGTAGCAACAAAAATAATTTTATGGTTGGGTCACAACATGAGGAACTGTATTTAAAGGGCCAGAAGGTTGAGAACCACTGTTCTAGGCATACTGTCCGGTAGCTCATCAGTAAGCTTAGTGTCTCCTGTGGCATCTGAGAAAGAGACGCTTCAATAGGGGTAGGGGAGGGACTGAGCAGATAGAATTGGGCTTAGGAGAGGGGTGGGGATGGAAGAGGTTAGATGGCTAGGCCAGCAAAGGGAGGCCTTCTGTAGTGAGAACAATGTCCTCCTCTCTGAGAATATAGATGAATTTGTGTGATTTTTTTTCTTTAAAAAATTTTTTCAGCCCTAGCTGGTCTGGCTCAGCTTGTGGACTGAAGGGTCCCAGGCTCAATTCCAGTCAAGGGTACATGCCCTGGTTATGGGCTTGATTCCCCAGTGTGGAGTGTGCAGGAGGCAGCCGATCAACGATTCTTTCTCATCATTGGTGTTTCTATTTCTCTCCTTCTCCCTTCCCTTCTAAAATCAATGAAACATATATATATATATGTTTCATATATATATGAAACATATATATATGAAACATATATATATATATTTAAATATTTAAAACTTTTTTCAATTACAGCTTACATTCAATATTATTTTGTGTTCATTTCAAGTGTACAGTGTTGTGGTTAGATAACCACGCACTTTACAAAGCGTTCCGCTGATACTTCCAGTATATAGCTGGCACCATACATAGTTGCTGCAATAGTGCTGAATCTGTGTGATTTGTCCCTGTGTGAATCCATGCTTAATGTGTGTGTAGGAAGAGATTCGTGTACCATTCACTCATTCTTCTGTTCATTTTCATCCAATTAAATCAGCCTTTCAAAATGCTCCAGATACTGGAGGGTAAAAGATGAATCAGATAACCTCTACCTATGAGGAGTGTGACTACAGTTTGTTTACTGTCTGTTGGAGACCGACAAGTAAGTGCTTTACAAGTGCTGTTCTGTGACAGGTTAGCAGGAAGCACCAGGAAACACCCAGAGGAGTGAGTGCTGGGAAAAGGCAAAGTGGCACTAAGCTGAAGTTTTTTACTTCTCTGCAGGTTCTACAAACACATTTAGTTTATTATTCTCCATCCTATTCCCTCCTATCCCAGGACTTTGCTTGGAAATAGAAACAAATTTAATGAGGCTTTCCCCCTCCTCCTTTTGACATGTGCCGAAAAGCCGGTACGATGCAGCATTTCTTCACTGGTTTAGGGGCCACTCTTTTCCTCCGTCACTCTCAAGTGAGCAAAATAAAAATGTGATATTCAGTTATAGCATTTCTCCTTGTTAGTCGTGGTAGATTGTAAGCTATTTGAGGCAGCAGCATAGGGCCTAGCACATAGGAAAGGCTCAGCAGATGTTCTCTAAATGGTGAGTGAGTGAGTGGGTGAGTGAGTGAATCAGTGAACAGATAAAACTATGTCTCTTGCCCAGTGGGTGTGACTTAGTGGTTGAGCATCAGCCTATGAACCAGGAAGTCACAGTTTGATTCCCCATCAGGACACATGCTTGGGTTGGGGGTTCCAGTCCCAGCTGGGTGTGCAGGAGGCAGCCAATCAATGATTCTCTCTCATCATTGTTGTTTCTCTCACTCTCTCCCTCTCCCTTTCCCTTTCTCTCTGAAATCAATAAAAATATATTTGAAAAATAAAAAATATCTATGTCTTGTTTGTGAAAGGGAGGTGTCTCCTCCTGTTTCTCGTTGCTGTTGTGAGAGTAGCCTGGCTCTGGGCCTGGCCCTGGAGAAGCACTTAACACATGGTGGGTATTGTTATTATTAGCGTCAATAAGTACAGTTGAGTGGATTATACCAAAACATTTAAAAAAAATTTTTCTTTTAAAGTAGAGAGAGAGAGGGAGAGAAGGAAAAAAAAGTTCCAGCCATAATGAAAACCGTGTGGGCCTCTGCACAGTTCTGTTTGCCAGACCTCCGGGAGAACAGCACATACTGTTTCCTCTCTCAGCCACATTCCAAGGTCTGAGTTACCCTCCCGAGAGAACGTGCCATTCCCTTCCAGGGGCTGTGGCCATTATGTTTTCTTGGCTCCCCTGGATGAGTAGATAACCACACCTGAGGGCACTCTGCCATCCACCTAAGATTCCAGGCCCTGGGGCCACAGCCTCCTGCCTGAGGAACCCAAGGCCTGCCTTACTCCGGACTCAAGACTTTCATTCCTTTGCCTCCTGGGCATTTGTCAACCACAGGCTTCTCCACTGTCAGGGTGCCTGGCCGGTGTGCCAGCCAGTGTGGTTCCCAGATCTGATCACAGTGTTCTCTGCTGAGATTTACATCCGAATGGCAGAAGGACCGAGTCATCTACAAATGCCACCCTTGGGGCTGTTATGAACAGGTGAGGTGGGTTATTCCTTAGCCTTTGTGAGAAATGCCTGCAATGCCACCTCAAACATGGCAACAGATTACTTACTCTGGCTACCTGGATTTTCATTTTGAAGGGCTGACTTTTGCATCTGGTGCTACACTTCTGCTCTCAGTACAAAGATATAAAGTGCACAGGAAATATTGTTTCAATTAATGGAGAAAATGTCATTTGGCTCTTAACCTGAATGAGGACATTTACCTTGCCTGGATGGAGAATTTTGCTTTGCAGATGGTTAATCTCTTAGGCTCCTTTCAGAGAGAATACCTCTAAGGAAATTCCTCCCGGCGTTAGGCACTTTTTAAATGTTTGCTTCACGATGGTTGGGCTGGAGGTACAAAACAGAGTATATGTATCTATCTATCTATCATCTATCTAGATCTGTGTGTATTACTGTATAATTAAACATTTAGTGTAGACCTGGGTGAGGGGGGGAGGGTTAGGAACAGGGAGGAGGGGGATGGGGGAGAAAATGGAAGATATCTGTAATCCTATATAATAAAGAGGGAATATGCAAATTGACCATCACTCCAGTCAATTTGCACCCACAGCTGAGGCTAAGTTCTCATAACAAGCCTTAAGGAGCAATCAGCAGGGACTTGAGGCTGCGCACCCACCCACCTCCTGCATGGGGCTTGACAGGGGACCTCAAGCCATGCCCCCCGCCCCGGCACCAGGCCAAGGGACCTCAGGCTGTGCCCCCTGCCCTGGCGCCAGGCTGGGGGATCACAGACCACTCCCTCCACCCAGCAGGGCTTGATGAGGGACCTCAGGCCATGCCCCCCTGCCCTGGCACCCAGGGGACCTGAGGCTGCACCCCCTCCCACCTGGCAGAGCTTGACAGAGTGGGACTGGCAGGGTCTGGATCTAGCCCAATGAAGGGGGGCATCCAGGTTTGGGTCTCAAGCAATTTTGAGGTGCACATGGGTGGTTGAAGACTTGACTCTGGGTTCCATGGTGCACCCCAGACTCTGACAGGAGGAAGATTTTCATATACATTTTACTAATTTTCTTTAATCTCTGACACTTCTATTATAGAGAAAGGGCAAATAGCAATATTAAAATATTTCCTCTAATTAATCCCCTCTTAATGTGCATGAATTTCGTGCACTGGGCCACTAGTACTATCAATAATAAAAAATATATTTAAAACTTTAATGCATGAAAGAAAGACTAGAGCAAATATGACAAAATGCTAACGTAAATTAACATTACCTGTTGTAATATATATTATCTATGTTCTTTATTCTATTTCTATATAATTGTAGATGGAAAGGGGGCCATGTCCTAAACCTGACAAGCTTGGAGGAAGCCTTTATGGTGGCCTTACAAACTCAGAGACCAAAAGTAAGCCCATAGGATGGTCTGAAATTAGAACTTCCTAACTGAAAGCAAGTCATGGCAGGGAGTCATGTCCTAGGCTGCTATCTTTCTCGGCAAAGGTCAGTCTTTATCCTAATGCCTGTCTATTGTGTTGTTGTTGGTTGTTTTGTTTTGTTTTGTTTTGTTTTTTATCTAACATAATATACCTTTGGAATGTCTGAATAATCCCCTTTCCAGACACCTCAGGTCACAATCTCTCACCAGAGCCCAAGACACGGAAACCATCGTTGCTATCTTGCTCCCCATACATCTCTATGTGCTATAAATGTTGTCAACCGACCTATACCCACTAATGTAAAAGAAGTATTTGTCTCTTTACTTTACTCTTTACCCAATCTTAGAGATTTCTTCTCTTTGCTTTCTCCCACCTCCCTAAACTGTCATTAATGGAGTTCATGTAATCCCTCCGTATGCCTCCTCCTTCCTTTGATGGTAATGCAAAACTACCATCCTCTGGAGCATTTTCTCAGTCCACTGAGCTTTTGTTTCCTGGAAATTGTCTCAAATAAACTCATATCATTCTTACTGGCTTGGACATTTCTTACATTGACATAGTCTATATTTTTTTAAATTTAAAAGAAAAGTATGTTTCTCTGGGTTCGGACACCTACAGGATGTGGATTAAAGGGCCACTGGAACGTTCACAAAGGTGCAAGATGCTCCTGCTGACTTTTTTTTTTTTAATGTAGGCCAGGCCCTCATCCCTCACAACAACCTTAAATGTCAGGTATTACAATATTCATTTTATAAATAATTAAAAAAAGGCACAGAGAGGTTAGTTAACTAAGTCAAGATCAGGCAGCTGGATATGGTTGATCTGGGCTTCAAACCAAGGAACCTGTATCAGAGCTCTTCTCTTTACGACTATGATGAACTGGACCCACCGAAATTGCCAGCATAGCAGGAGCACCAGGAATAGTCCTGTATTTGTCACTCGTCATCTTCCTGGAGTCAAAAACGGAGATGGAGAATTTTATGCTTTCCAAGACAGTATTTCTCAACATTTTTTTTCATCACTCCCTTAAGAAACTTTTTTAAGACTTCTTTTTCCTCATTGTTCTCTTTTCACGAACCTAGAATATCACAGATATACTGATTGATATCTAGTTATGTAATGCGACAGATCATCAACCAGTGTAGCACCTGGTTTTTCTCACCCTCTAAGAGCCAATGTTCATCTCCACGAAGCATGCGTGTTCCAAGCCAATGTCAGGGATTCCTGTAAGACCTTTGATATTGCCATTGTTTATGCACATGTTATAAAGAAACTAGAGGTCCGGTGCATGAAATTCATGCACTTGGGGTGGGGGAGGGGGATCCCTTGCCTGGCCTGTGCCCTCTTTCAGTCCAGGAGCCCTGGGGGGATATCTGACTGATGGCTTAGTGGGCCTAAGCCATCAATAAGACATCCTTAGCATTGCCACGGAGGCGGGAAAGGCTCACACCACTGCCACTGTGCTCGCTAGCTGTGAGCCTGGCTCCTGGCTGAGCGGCACTCCCCCTGTGGGAGTGCACTGACCACCAGGGGACAGCTCCTGCGTTGAGTGTCTGCCCCCTGGTGGTCAGCACGCATCATAGTGACCAGACGGTCTGGCATTCGGTCATTTGCATATTAGTCTTTTATTATGTAGGATCTGCATGGCCTGAAACAAAAGCTCCCACATAGGCTGAGGTCACAGGGAACACAGTCATGGAAGAATTCAGTTCTTTCCCCCAGTTTCTGAGATGATGTGTTTGAGAGGTGGCTGCTGGTAGTTGTTTTCTTTTTTTCCTTTAAAATCATTTTTATTTGGATGGGTGTGGGTGAGTGGGCTTGAAGTTATGAGAATAGAGTTAGGAGGTACCCCCACTGCTTACTCTCTGTCTGAATGTGCACATGGAGAGAAATAAAAAGGAGGTCGGAAGGGGGAGGCTAGAAGGAACAGGATTTAAGCCCGCTTCCCACCAGAGCCTTCATTTCTTCTGTTAGTAGAAATGATGCCATGAAGCAATTCTGTCATGAAATCATTGCATGTCAGCTCTGATGTGGAACAACCATGCCTAAGAAGTCTGTCTTCATGACCTTGGCAACTCTTAAATCCTTGACAACGACACAGCTTTATGGAAAAGGTGCTTGGATCAATAGGATCCTTTTCAGGCCATTTTAATGTTGGCTGCAGCTGAAACAAAGTACTGAGGCTAACATTTCATCCATTCTTCACCTTGTTTAGAAGTTTGACAGACTTCCCCATGCCCCCAACATTAAAACACGGCAACAGATTTCTTAACAGGAATGATGACATCATAGACCAGGCGACATGGTTTTTTGAACTTGTCACATTTGGCAGAAATATTTGAAACAGAGTGTTTCTCTGGCTCAGGAACTGTTTTCATCAGCTGTAAGTAGCTCTTCTGCCCACAGTTGTTGGGAGCTAATAGAGCACTCAGTTAAACTTATTTCACTAACTTTTCATTATTAAGCACTGGAAAAAGAAATATCTTTGTAAAGTCTCCTAAAATACATAAAGAAAAGATAAAGTAAAAAATCTGAAATTATGAAAAGCGCAACATTAATGGTGACTTGGGTGATAGTGCATATTCAAATATGCAATAAATTCAGAATTTCCACATAAAAAATGAATTAAGCAAAGTTTTCTTTTCCAATTATGCTTTTTTTGAACCTTGGATTCTTCACTACCTATAGAAAATGTGTGACTCCGCTAATAAGTGGAAGAAGTAACTAATTAGTAAAATGATGGTTTAATGATGATTTTAGTAGTCTATCAGTCTGACCCAATCAGAAACAAGAAATCACATTGTAATTGGAACAGGAAAAGTCTTAATATAGTCAATTCTTATTACCGTAAATAGTTATGTTCTATAAAGTCACTATAAACACTATGTTAGCAAATATTGAATCATTATTCAAGGGGAAATTCAGGGTTAAGTTCCTATGAGCCTTCGGTCATACTATTTCATCAACTGATCAATATATAAGTGTGCTTTGTGTTTCTGTTGAAGGGTACCTGTTGATTCATGAACATTGCACTCTCAGCCAACCTTATAACTCATGCCTGAGCAAAGCTTATCTAACACAGATATTTTCTCCATAAGGCACCCCACAACCTTCTTGCACTAGGAACACTAAACCGTACTTTAGAATGATGCTTGGGGGCCATTTTAAGCAAAGAGATTATTAAAAGCACAAAAATAAAAAGCACAAAAATGTGTAAAATGGGGCACTAAATAGACTGTGAAAAAGATACTTGTTTACAAGATGAGAGCTTCAACAAGAAGGCAGAGTGTTGCCTTGTTCAATTGCAGTTGGGAACATGCAAATTCCATGTGTTAAAAAAAGAGAGAGAGAGAGAGACAATGCTGCCCAGCCTGTGTGGCTCAGCAGTTCAACGTCGCCCCAGGAACCAAGAGGCCACCAGTTCAATTTCCGGTCAGGGCACGTACTGTTCCTCTCTCATCAATGTTTCTATCTCTCTATCCCTTTCTCTCTCTCTAAAATTCAATTTTAAAAATACTTTTTAAAAAGGGACTAAATAAATAAATACATAAATAAATACATAAATAAATAAGTAAATAAGTAAATAAATAAATAAAATTGTTTAAAACAAGCAAACACAATCCAGCCAAGTAAATTTGAAGAGGTAATTGGCTTTATTAAGTGCCTCGAATCAGTCAGCATCCTGTCTCTAAGAGATTGTACCACATAAAAGGTGTTTGCCATGGCCTGCATGGTTCGGTGGTTAGGGCATTGGCCCTCAGACCTAAACAGTTGTGGGTCGATTCCCCATATGTACCTGGGTTGTGAGTTTGCTCCTGACCCTGGTCCAGGGTGTATGTGGAATCTCTCTCTCTCTCTCTCTCCTCCTCCACCACAACTTCCCCCCACCCCTTGCACACACACACACATTCCTGCTAGTGGGTTTGGGGAAAATGGGGAATGAGTAACACCAAAGTAACTGCCTCCCAGCTGGAGGGTCTAGTTGTCCTTATTATACAGAGTCGGTTTTTAATTACGTGTGCTAATGAGGTCCAGCTATGGGTTGGGTAACTGAAATCCACAAATAATTCCCAAACCTCATTTAGAAAAACTATTTCTAGCTCCTTCTGTGAGCCTGTGAACATGGAAGAACCAGACTGGGGCAACCGTTCGTTTTCCTCTACTGTCCAGCCTCAGATGAAGTGGGAATAGCAATCATGCCATGCTCCATTTGTATTCACTTACTCAGGCCCTTCTCCCTACTGGGTGCTTATGAGTCCCCTTCACTGAGGTGTCCAGTTTAAGCCCAGAGGCCCTATATGGGGTAGGTATCATCCTTCCTATTTTAAAGATGTGAAAAAGGACTTGCTCCAAGTGCTGCCAGTAGGAAAGCGTTCAAACTTAGGTATTTCCAGTTCCAAGTACATTCCTTTGTGGTATCTTCAAAGCCTTGTGAAAAAGCTGGGAAGACCAGGAAAATGTTCAATTCAATTGAACTCAATGTACTTTGAATTGGTAATCAGTTCGAATGTTAATTATTTGGATTTTAAAGTTAGACAAACTGGATTTATTTATTTCTAATCATATGTCCATAAGCAAGTTTCTTTCCTTTTATTTCAAAATATTTTTTTTATTGATTTCAGAGAGGAAGGGAGAGGGATAGAGATGTGAATGATGAGAAAGATAGAGACATCAATGATGAGAGAGTTAAAGAAATCAATTATGAGAGAGAACCATTGATTGGTTGTCTCCTGCAGGCCCCCTATTGGGGATCAAGCCCACAACCCAGGCATGTGCACTGACTTGGAATTGAACCATGACCTCCTGGTTCATAGGTGCATGCTCAACCACTGAGCCATGCTGACCAGCCCGTAAGCAAATTTTTTAATGGTTTTTGTATTTCACTCATATTCATCCCAATCAGTAAAATTGTTTTGTAGGTTGGATTAAATGAAACAATATTTTCAAGTACCTAGTATAGCATCTGCATCACAATATCCTGTTTCTTTCCCCATCCATCAACTTAGTCCTCAAATCATTTATTTGATTCTGGTCTTATGGTGCCTGGCACTGTTACCTGTCATTTTAAAGTATCTTCTGGCTTTCTTAGCTAAATTATAAGAACTTTGGGATCATGGGCTATTCTCATAAAGGTGGTTCTTTAATTTTCATATCTGTATCTTTTCAAGATATGAAATTGTATACATTGTACATTGACACTCCAAATACAACAGTTCTAAGCTAATTTTAGATTTCTATATATCATCCAGTGAACAAGAATTTGAACTCTCAAATGATGATGCTTCTTACCAGGATGGCTGCAATTATTATTTGTTCTATTATATGAATAGTTTATTGCATTTGCCCTTCTAATGTTCTGAGTGAAAAATATTAACAAAAAAGTGCTAAATAAAATTGTGCAATGATAGAAGATATCCTTTAAATGGCTGATCGATAGCCTCAAATTGACTTTTAATGGGCTTTATTTAGTCTATATCCGTGTTCAACTTTGAAGGATAAGAATAAAGTGAAAAGTCATCCATGAGACATTGGGAGTCTATTTTCTGAACCTGCCTCTTAGGAGAGGACTGGTGGTGGGAGACATGAGAAATCTCTAGATTATGACTTGTGAATCTGTATAAAGATTATTACTATGATTCAAATGCCCAGAGGAGTTCAAGGCTGAGAGAGATAGTGCCAGGGACAAAGCTCAGATTCTTCACTCAAGGAGACAATGCCAGAGTTCAATTTCCTTGACAAAAAAAATCAAAGGATGATTATAAAAATTATCATTATAAACTCCTGCTCAATTTCCTGTGCAATGGCATTTGCAAATCCTTTCTCCCCACAGTGAAATAATTTGTTTTTTCCTCTGTACAAGCTACTATTTTTAGAAAATTAAGTTTTTCATAGGTAGAATTGTGGGCAAAAATATGGCTGTTGTTTTTCTAAGTGACTAATTTGGGAATGGTTCCTTATGCAGACCAACAGTATGGTTTTCTCTGAGCTTTGGAAGTGCCCTATCCAATAGTAGTTTGTTTTATTTGTCTCACCTTTTATCTCCTGTCTTGAGCAAATTCTTCTTTATTTCATTAACTAGTGGCCCGGTGCACGAAATCCATGCACATTAAAAGGGAATTAATTAGAGGAAATATTATAATATTGCTATTTGCCCTTTATCTATAATAGAAGTGTCAGAGATGAAAGAAAATTAGTAAAATGTATATGAAAATCTCCCTCCTGTCAGAGTCTGGGGTGCACCACAGGATCCAGAGTCAAGTCCCCACCCAACCACACATGCCTTGAAATCGCTCGAGGACCAGACCCAGCTGGCCCCACCCCTGCCAAGCCCTGAAGGGCAGGGGGCATGGCCTCAGGTCCCCTGGCCCCAGCCTGAGGGCATAAAGGCACAAGGGCGTGATAACCATTTGCATATTAGCTCTTTATTGTATAGGATTACAGCTCTACTGCCTGACCTATTCACTGTCCCTGGATTTTCAAGTAAGATCAGTGATATTGTGAAAAAGACCTTGACCTTTGATTGATGCCTCAGAAAAGACTACCAGATGTGAGCACCAGGTGAAAATAATATTTAAAACTCAGAATTGTTTGGTAATACAGAAATGGAATCAGGGCTTTCTATAGACCAAATACCAGAAATCAGATGTTGCAGTGGCATATTTGCATTAGGCAAGAAGGAAGAAAATGACACTGGTCAGTCCTGGTAGAGCCCATTGTGATGTTGGTATTGCACAGGAAATGCAACCTTGCTTCCCTTCTACAGTGATTAAGAAGATCAACACACAAACACGCTCTTTTATTTATTTATTTTGAATGTTTTAATTATTTTTAAAACATATTTTATTGATTTTTTTTTTCAGAGAGGAAAGGAGAGGAATAGAGAGAAACATGGATGAGAGAGAAACATCGATCAGCTGCCTCCTACACACCTCCTACTGGGGATGTGCCCGAAACCAAGGTACATGCCCGTGACCAGAATCAAACCTGGGACCTTTCAGTCTGCAGGCCTATGCTCTATTCACTGAGCCAAACCGGTTAGGGCCAAACGTGTTCTTTTAACTCCCATTTTTAATGTATTCTACAATCAATGTTTTAATGACAAGGGAAATAACAAAATAAGCCATAATCCTAACATCAACTGCAACTGTTTTTATTTTACTAAGTTTCTTTCCAGTCGTTTTCCATGTGCCTCCACTGTAAATCCTTATTCTTCACTGGGTAATTATCCAACTTCACTCGCATAGGTACAAAGACCAATATAAACGCAAAACCGTAAGGGGGGCAGGAAAGGCAGAATAAGGCAACTGTGCTCCTCATCTCCTTGGAGGATTGGAGAGAAGGAGTTAATGGTTACTTTATTTCTTCATTTATTCGGGCAATGCACATTCTTAAAAGTATTTAAGTTCTTTCCATTTCTTAGCGTTATTCAGCTTTGAAATTATTTGTTATTTGTCTTCTGCCTCATTAGACTGTAAGCTATATATGGTCAGATCTGCTTTATCTTACTCCCTATTATTTTTCCAGCATATAATATAACTAGAGGCCCGTTGCATGAAGAGATTCGTGCAACAGGCCTTCCCTTCCCCTGGCTGCCAGCACTGGTTTTCCTCGGCACCTGGACCCAGGCCTTCGCGCTGCTCCAGCTGGAGCCTTCAGTTTTCATTCCACTGCTTCATGCCTATGTATGCAAATTAACTGCCATCTTTGTTGGGTTAATTTGCATACTCTTTTGATTGGCTGGTGAGAATAGTGGAGGGATGGTCAATTTACATGCTTGTCTATTATTAGGTAAGATAAGTAAGATGCCTAGTTCTCTGGAAGCACTAAGTAAATATGTGTTGTACTGAAGCAGGGGAATTGGAAATCTAGAGAACGCATTTACCAAACTAGAGATAAAAAGGAAGGAGAAATTATTGTTGTTAAATTAAATAATGGGGGAATCTATACATTAAAAACAGAGCATGCATGCCCTAATGTACTTTTTAAAAAATTGTATCTTTATTATTGGAAGTATTACAGATGTTCATCCTTTTCCCACCATTATACCCTACCTCACCTTAACTATCACCACTCCCCTCCAGGCCTCCACCACACTATTATCTGTGTCCATGGGTTATACATATATGCATATAAATTCTTTGGCTAATCTCTTCCCACCCCTTTGTCCCCCCTAATGTACCTTAAAATAAATGTGGTCTATTTGATTAATGCTGATAGTTAGGATTTGGGTCTTTTGGAAAGAATAATAATGAAACCATCTCCGGAGACATTGAGTATTCACTTCATTTAATATTTATATCTAGTTTCTTAACTCAGCATCTTCAAGGAGACCAGAAATGATCATTGGAATGTAAGCACAATACCCAGGAGAATGAGGTAAGAGCACTCCCCACTGTCCCAGTCCCAGGTAAATCAACATAGGTTGAGTTAAATTTAGGTCTTCTCCTGAAGTGTGGAGGGAGTCCTCTTGAATATTTGGAGAGGTAACATCCTTTCTCATCTATTCCTCCACAAGACTCTGGCAGAGATTTAAAAAGTAGGTTTGCTATTACAAAGACTAAAGATCATATAGGCTAGGGTAGAAGTGAAAAAGTGACCCCAAAATTCAATGGCATAAATGAGATAAAAATTTTATTGTGCTCTCTCATAACATCCCACAGTGGCCAGGCCAAGCTGGTAGATAGCTCTGCTCAACAAAATAACAGACCTAGATTCCTTCCATCCTGTTGATCCATCGTCCTCTCCTAAGGCTGTACTTCTCAGATGTTCATATGCATTCAAATCAGCTGTGGATCATGCTAAAATGCAAGTGCAGGCTTAGTGGTCCTGGAATGGGGCCCAAGATGCTGCATTTCTAAAAGGCATGGAGGTGACACAGATGCTGCTGGTCCAGGACCACCCTTTGTTAACAGAGTCTGAGAGCACTGTCGTTATCTGCATGGTCAAAGCTGGGTGGTGACACACCTTGAGTCTAGTTCCCAGGAAGGGGAAGGATGACAGTCAAAAGCAGGCAGTTTCCCTTCAAGCAAACAGTATAGAAATCATATACACCTTCTGGTCTCATTCAAAGTCAAAGACTTAGTCAGATGACCATGCCTGGCATCTCCAGGCTGTCAAATATAGTTAATCTCTAGTTTGCAGCATGTTACCTAGAAGAAAAAAAGAAGTGGAATGGAGGGGAAAAGCACTATTACCATAGGAAAAGAGAGAATGGATATTGGGGAACAGTTAGCCGTCTGCACCACAAAAACAAAAGAAGCAAGAGCTTATTATAATTAATCCATAGAGATGAAATGGAATGTGAAGAAGTAGGATGTGTGAACTAGACATCACTCTGAAACCTATGAAACGGGCTTTAGTGAATAGCTATTGGATCACAAGGGCATTGGTAGCATTTCATTCTCAGTATTCACCTCTGGGCATGCCTGTCTTCTGTGACTTGTTCTTGGGTGGGGTGCTGACAATATGACAAATAACTGGGGATGACTCACACTATTTTAGAAACACTGACTGGGCTCTGACATCTGCCTATGGTTTGAGAAAATAAATGCAAACAAAAATCACGAATGTAGCTTAGATTCATTAAAGACATTAGGCCAAGTATTAAGGTAATCCAAGCATTAATTAGGAACTTCTAGACCTTTTCTGATAACCACATTTCATTTCAGCATTTAATTTTCCTCTGTCTCACAATTAAGGTCCCTTTTGCATCTAATCACTTCTGAGATTAAAAGGGGCGTTGTTAATTATGCCTGGACAGCAAGTGTATACCAGGACTGCCTGGGTAAAGAATATATATCTAATCTAGATAATACCTATCCTATATTCTTATATATACCCATATATGGATATATATAGTTACTTTATATTACATGTCTTATATATGTTGATTAAGTATAAGTGGGAAATATTAATTGCATTTCTAAGGCTCTTTAAGATTGCAATGAATAGTCAGTCCCATTAAGATCCCCTCAAATGGACTTTTGCAGGTTACCTTAGGCAACAAGACTTTGTTCCAAGTATTTTAGGTAGTAAAAGTAACCTGGAGGTGTGACTGGAGAACTATGCATTAAGTCACTGTTGACTCTAACCCTGTACTTTCAAGAGGGGGGATGTATGACAGGTTAGAGTTCAACATCATTTAGGATATAGTCTGGGTTCCACTGTCTCCCCCTCTTTGTGTGCCTTTTTTATGCAGAGATATTACCAAATCCTCTCAAAACACTTGGCCTCCCGAACTTCAAGCCCAAGCACTTGTTCACTGTGCATTTGCAATATGCCAGGCTCTATGAAGGATGCTATAGTGGATTTAAAAACGAACAAGGTGCAGGTCCTTCACTCAAAGAACTTCCAGTCCTGTGTGTTTACTAAAACATGCGCACAAATTAATACCTGGCCGCCAGGCAGCCATAGGAGCAAGCCATCAGGCATAACTAGGATGTGCTCAGAGTTTATAATTGTGCTTTCCTATGGAGCTACATGCTTGTTTAAATCCACAGAGAGTTCGTGCCAAGAGCAGACAGACTTAACTTAGGGAATTAAAGAAAGACCAAATAAAACATGGTTGGGGAAAGTAGAATAAACCTGCAATTCCAAATTTCTCTTGCAATTCCAAATTTCAACTTTGCTAAAACAAAAACCCAGTTTATCAAAAGTAGCTTAAACAAGGAAAAGGTGTATTTCTCTCTTAGAACAGTCTAACAATTAGGGAAAAGACAGCTTTAAAGTGTTAAAGGCCCAAGTTCCTTCTCCATCCGCCATTCCTGATGGTGTCGCCCCTTCCTTGTGGTTGACGGTGGATGGCCAATACATCTCCCCCATCAGCATTTCAGCAAGCAGAAATCGGGAAAGGTTCAGGGGAAAGATATGCCTTTTTCTTTTTTAATTAGAAGAGTTGACAATTTTATTTTCACATTTCACAATACAAATTAAAATTATTTTTTGAGTGTGTCTCACTCTTGCCCTCCAAAACTATTCTCTCTTTGATAGGAAGAAGAAGTGAGTTTTCCTGGTCATGCTGTTAGAAAACACCCAGAGTCACAGCACCATGATCTCCTGATAAAGTAGAACAAGTAATAGCAACCAACAGAAAGAGGCTCCCTCTCTCCTTATCTGTCTGGTCCAGTCATTCTGGGCCCAGTGGACTAGCAGCATAGGATGGGCAGGAGGTGTCATCATTGGGGGCCCAGGCATCATTGGCATGTGCCCTTTCATAGACAGCCTCATTCCAGGAGGAAGACCCATCATTGGCATCATGGGAGGTCTCCCCATATGGGGTGCTGGCATCAAACCAGGGTGAGGAGGACCTGGAAGACTGGGGGAAGATGGGATCATTGCTCCTGCATGAGGAGGAGCAGAGAATGAAGTGGGAGCAGAGAATAGCAACCAATAGAAAGAGGCTCCCTCTCTCCTTGCTGAACTCCTGCAGTTGTTTTGTTAGTCGGGCTCTGAGCCTGCTCTTCCATCCATTTGTGATAGTAGCCTTTCACATTCTCTCTGTAACCCATCACTGCAGTGTGTCTTTCCTACAGGTTTGTAAGTCTGGGAGCCTGCTTCTGGCTTCAGGTCATCGTGAGCTCATCTAGGTTTGTCTGGGTTTGCTTCAGACTGTAGTTTGGGGAGGCTATTCTGCAGTTCTCATTTTTTTAGGATCATGGTTCCCTAGGAACACACCCCCATGGTGAATTAGGGGAATGTCTGATGCAAGCCCAACACAACCCCCACAAGCACATTTAAAGCCCCTGCTCTTTTTAAAAAAATATATTTTATTGATATTTTTACAGAGAGGAAGGGAGAAGAAGGGGGATAGAGAGTTAGAAACATTGATGTGCTTCCTGCACACTCCCTACTGGGGATGTGCCCCCAACCAAGGTACATGCCCTTGACCGGAATTGAACCTGGGACGCTTCAGTCCACAGGCTGACGCTCTATCCACTGAGCCAAACCGGTCAGGGCTACAGCCCCTGCTCTTAACACCTCCACTCATGTTCCATCAGCCAATAAAAGTCATATGACCAAGTCCAAAACTAGGGAAGTAGATTTCAGGAGAAAGTAAGTTAATTATTTCTGTAACATACTCAATTTTATTATAAAAATGAATAATTTCTTCAGTAAAACATACCAATATATTCACATTAAGGGGAATAAACACAAATTATGAATAAGCTTATAGTAATTTGGTTTTCAGAACTTATTGGATTCAATATTTATAGGCAACACATTGTGGATCAGTAATGTAAGCATTATCAGCAGTTAGACAGACATGAGTAGAGCAAGGACGATGGACCAGGTACAAAAACTCACGGGGCAAAAAGCCCCAGGTGTCTAGCAAGGGGCAACTGAGAGAACAAGAACCTATGGTAACCTTTCATCCCATAGGATATGTCTGGTCATGCACTTTGGACCCTCTGACTTACCCTCCCTAAAGATAACATCTAGGCCTCAGTTGTACTTCAGCTCCAGGCTCAGAAAAGTAGCAAAACCAGGCAAGTGACCCGTGGCTGCCTCAGGACTAGATGCATCGTTTGATGACCCCCTGCCCTGATGATGACCAATCTGTGGAGACCTCAATCCTGAAAGAGCACTCCTAGAAAGCTTATGAATATTCCATTGAGACCCTCCCCTGAGACCTTCCTAAGATTTCCACCTCCAAGAGAGAAATAAATACACTCAGAATGAAGGACCCAGTGTATACTCTCCCTCAGGAAAGAACGGCCTTGCCATTCCCTTCCCCTTCCTTTCCTCTAAGGTTCCAGAGGAGACTTGTAACCAGGGGAGCAATGGGCAGTGCAACCTGTTCCAGGCTAACCCCTGACCCTGTCTCCAAGGCCCCCTTTTCCCTGGCTTCCCAGTGAGCCCAGCCTAGGCTCTCCTGATGCTTCTTTTATGCTTTTCCTTATTTCTCTTTCGTAAGTATATTTTTGCTGTGGCCAATAAATTCTTACTTTGCTACACATTGTCTCTTGATTGAAATCTTTCCTTCAAGAGAGACAAGAACAAAGACCTCATCTTCCCCCCAGCAAAATATTCAAAGCACTTAACACAATGTTGATAGCAGCCTTTTTTTGCACTCAGGGATATACTTTTATAAAATCCCTGGGTGTAGCATGACCACAGGAGACCCAACCAACCTGAAGGAAGTCAGTCCTGCAGGGGTTGGTTGTCTTGGAAACCGCTGCGCCCTCCCCCAGCTATTTCCCCCGGGGACAAGGTTTCAGGCAGGAACCCACCTCTGAACATGGGAGTACTGACTCCTGGGTTGCCTTGCCAAGGGCTGCACCCTCCTCAAGCTGTTTCCCACGAGGCCTAAGGGAAGAACTCACCCTCAGAGCGCCAGGAGCTCCTAGCAGCAGTCAGTCCTAGGTTGCTGAGGCAGAGGCAATAGCATGATAGAACTCTGGGTCTGCCCAAAAGGGGGGCATGGCCAGCGTTCAAACCAGACCCTGACAATAGGGAAGAGGCAGCCCCACTGCTCACAGAATCTGCTGTTGGATAGCCTGCTGTCAGGGGTCTGTCAGGCAGGAACCCCATTCACCTGCACCCCGGACCCTGACAGGAGGGAGGAGGGAGCCCCATTCCTCACGAATGGACAGGTAGCCAGCTTGCTATTAGGGGCCTGCCAGCTAGGAATCCTATTCACCTGCATATCTGTACTAAGTTTTAATACATTATATTAGAGGTTATGGTGGTACTGTTTTACCCACAGCATCTACAGAAATTGCTGCAAATTTACTTCTCAGTGGAAGGACCTTTCATTCCCAGTATACATTACCAATTCCATTGAATGAAACTTCAATTTCCAAACTCAGTACAAACAGTGAAGTTGCAAAAACTATTAAAAAGGCCCAACTTCTCATTGTTGATGAATGCACCATGGCATACAGTCATGCTATAAACGCCATAGACATATTAGTAAGAGAAATTATGAATTGGAATGTTGTATTTGGTGGGAAAGTTCTCCTTCTTGGAGGGGATTTCGACAATGTCTCAGTATTGTACCTCATGCTATGAGGTCGGCCATAGTACAAACAAATTTAAAGTGCTGCACTGTTTGGGGATGTTTCAGACAACTGTCTCTTACAACAAATATAAGATCAGAGGATTCTGCTTATAGTGGATGGTTAGTAAAAATTGGAGTTGGCAAACTTGATAGCAATTTTCATTTAGGAATGGATATTATTGAAATCCCCTGTGAAATGATTTTTAATGGATCTATTATTGAAGCTACCTTTGGAAATACTTTATCTATAGATAATATTAAAAATATATCTAAACATACAATTCTTTGTCCAAAAAAAATGAGCATGTTCAAAAACTTAATGAAGAAATTTTGGATATACTCGATGGAGATTTTCACACATATTTGAGTGATGATTCCATTGATTCCACAGATGATGCTGAAAAGGAAAATTTTCCTATTGAATTTCTTAATAGTATTATTCCTTCGGGAATGCCATGTCATAAATTAAAATTGAAAGTGGGTGCAAGCATCATGCTATTGAGAAATCTCAATAGTAAATTGGGTCTTTGTAATGGTACCAGATTTATTATCAAAAGATTATGACCTAACATTATCGAAGCTGAAGTGTTAACAGGATCTGCAGAGGGAGAGGTTGTTCTGATTTGAAGAATTGATTGGTCCCCATCAGACACTGACCTCCCATTTAAATTGATTCGACAATGTTTTTCCGTGATGCCAGTATTTGTGATGACTATTAATAAATCACAAGGACAAACTCTAGACAGAGTAGGCATATTCCTACCTGAACCCGTTTTCGCACATGGTCAGTTATATGTTGCTTTCTCTTGAGTTTGAAAAGCATGTGATGTTATACAGTTCTAAATACTTCATCACAGGGGAAATTAGGCAAGCACTCTGAAAGTGTTTTCACTCTTAATGTGATGTACAAGGAGATATTGGAATAAGTTTAATCACTTTATCGGTCATTGCTTGCATCACTGTTGATTTTATATCATGGTTTTGTTGTTTTCATATCATGTTTTTGTCATTTTTATATCATGCCTCTGTTGTTGTTACTGTTTATTTATTAATAAATTTATATATTATTTTCATATACATTTACTAATTTCCTTTCACCTCTCACACTTCTATTACAGAGAAAGGGCAAATAGCAATATTAAAATATCTCCACTAATTAATTCCCTTTTAAAAAATATATATTTTATTGATTTTTTACAGAGAGGAAGGGAGAGGGATAGAGAGTTAGAAACATCGATGAGAGAGAAACATCAATTAGTTGCTTCCTGCACACTCCCCACTGGGGATGTGCACGCAACCAATGTACACGCCCTTGACCAGAATGCCCTGGGACTCTTGAGTTCACAGGCTGATGCTCTATCCACTGAGCCAAACTGGTTAGGACAATTAATTCCCTTTAAATGTGCACAAATTTCATGTACTGGGCTACTAGTTAATAGATAATTAACATATAAAAGATGCTCATCCCTATTCATATTTTAAAGTATAGAAATTAAAACAAAAATATGTGAACTTTTTTTCTACCCAATTAAAAACTTAAAAGGTTAGGTAAACCCAAGGCTGAAAAGTAATAAATATTTCTATGTATTGTTGATAGTATAAATTATTATTATAAACCTTTTATAGGAAATTTATTAGTAGGTTTCTAAATTGCTAATGGGCATATCCTTTGACTCCCATTTTGAAATTTATCCTACTCATATACCTGCAAAAGTTTTCAGAGATATATGTAGAGGAATTCCACAGTTTTGTTGTGGCATAACTTTTAATAAAGTTAGGGTTGAATTGTGTCTCCCCCAAATTCATAACCCCAGAAACCCAGAATGTGGCTGTATTTGTAGATGGTATTTTCAAAGAGGTGACTAAATTTAGATGAGGCTGTTGGTTTGAATGCTAATCCCATTTGCCTGGTATCCCAATCAGAAGAGATTAGGACACAAAAAGATTCCCAGAGGAAGACCATGTGAGGACTGGGAAGATACAGCCATTTACAAGGCAAGCAGGGAGACCACAAAAGAAATCAACCCTGCTGATACCTTGATCTCAAACTTACAGCTTCCAGAACAGTTTGAAAATGGATTTCTGTTGTTAAGCCACCCAGTCTCTGTTGTTTTGTTATAGCAATACCAGCAAACTAAGATGAATAGTGAAAGTGGAATCTTGTCAATGGCTTAAAAGGAAGCAAATGTTAACAATCGTTACCTCCAGGAAGTGGAATTACAAAATAGGGAGGACGGAAGACAGGAAATTTTCTGTTTTACCTCATACCTTTCTGTTCTGTTAATTTTTAAATATTGAACCTCTATTACTGCTATGATAAAATAAACTAGTTAATTGTTTAAGTGATGAAGAATTTGAATTAATTTGTGTGTTTGTGTGTGTCAATTTTTCAAGTTCCAGAAAAATGTCCAGGAACCTTCACTGAGAGCATGAAATATTTCTCTTGTTTTATTTATCTTTACTTTGCCATTTCTTCGTGATCTAGTTTCAAAAAATAAATGCAATTCATTTGAATTCTTTAGTTTGGTTCAATGGCTAGTATTGTTTTGTAATGGTTTTTTCTTTAATAAATATTTGGATTTATTTCATCTTCTTCCAAAACTTAAGAAATCATAATTTTGCATACTCAAGGATTACACTGGGGTATTTAGAAAAAAAAATACCTCAATTTAAAGTTCTTTATTTTCAAGAAGAAATCAAGCAATCTACTGTAACATGAAATAAATAATAACTGTGCAATATAATAACCCTCTCTTCTAATTATAAGTTAGGCCAGAAGGGCTAGTGATAAATATATAGTTGACAGCAATGTTATTGGGAAATACTCCACTTTAAACACAAGCCAATGGGCTTACCTCAAATCTCCTGAGAAACGTGATTCTCAGATAACTAAAGAACTAGGAAAGTAGTACAGTCATTAATTATTAGTCAGCCTTAGATGTTAGTGTAACTCCAATGCCAACCTTTTTTTAAAAATGTAGAATCTAAGTAATGGAGAATGCAAAGTTTAATTAACACAGCTGCCAATTGCTCAGATGTCCTTTAAGCAGAGATTACTGAGTAGGGAGGGGATGAGATGCACTAACTGAGACTGGAATGTCCCCGGGGCTTAACTCCTCAAGCCTTCTCACAATTGGCTTGCATGGGGTCTACACTTTACTGACATTATAATCCAATTGAATAAGCATTTCTCTTCTAGGTCTCCTATGGGACTGAAGCTTCTGTTAAGATCCTGGGAGGGCTACCAAAGAAGTAGGTGAAATTTGAAACAGACAAGGCCCAGTGGAGAACTTTAGGAAACAGGCACGAATGACAGCGTTTGCTGGCCTTGAGCTGGGGGGAGGCCAGTCTTACTGCAACACTTAGACAAGGCACTAAAAATTGCACATTAACATGACAAGAGCACAAATACCATATGATATGGTGGAAGTTTTACAAGCTATTACCTTAAAGGCCCATGCTTAGGATGCATTAGTTAGTTATATGTAGCTTAATTGTTTTTGTCATTCATTTTGTTCAACAAATATTTATTTGGTGCCTGTTTATATGTCAGGCATTATGCCAGACCCTTGGACTATAATAATATGTCACATGACCTTTCTGACTTCCAGGAGCCTGCAGATACATGGCTTTGACAAAAAGTAAGTTAATGACTAGGTTTTCCAAATCTTCAAATCTAGGGGAAGTCCAAGATTCATGCACAAACAGTGACTTTTCTCTTTTCCACAGTGGGTTCCTGGTCAATGTTGAGGAACTATGAGCCTATTTCTGTTTATAAAAATGCTTAGCACAAGGTTAAGAAAAAGGAGAAGAGAATGGGGGAGGGGGAGGTCCCCTGAATTTGAATCCCAAATTTGCAACTTTCTAGGTATGTGAAGTTGGTTAAAGTTTTAGAATGTCTTCGCTCCAAGTTTCTTTATCAGAAGATATTAAACTAAGGGTAACAACAGTGTGTAACTCACAGAGTGGTTATGAAGGTTAAATTAGCTTTACATGTGAAGTTTAATAGTGCCTGACTCATAGTTAACACTATGTTTTATTTACATATATGTATTTCAGATTTAAAGAAACATACTGGTTTCAACATTCAAAAAGAAAATTTAAAATAAATGAACTAAAATTAATGTTTGAGTCATTACAATCTAGAATTATGTCATCTAATGAATTTAGTTTTAATTTTATTCATATACTCAAGAGGGAATAGAGAAACACTTTTAAATTAAATTATTTATTTATTTATTTAAGTCCTCACCTGAGGATATTTTTCCATTGCTTTTTAGAGAGAGTGGAAGAGAGGGGGAGAGAGAGAGAAACATTGATGTGAGAGAGATACATTGATTGGTTGTCTCTCTCACATACCCAGACCAGGAATCGAACCTGTAGTCTATGGTTAGAGACACATTTTAATAGGTTTGCCACAACATGAAAATAAAAATGTTTAAATTACCACTTATAATTACACCAAAAATCCAAATATTTAGAAATAAATCTAACAAAAAAATAGGAGTTCAAAACCAAGAAAAAACATATAAATTGTGGTAAAAGTGAAATGGGGTTATCACTGGAGGATTACTTGACTGAAAGAAAACACAGAGGAGCCATTTAGGATGGTGGAAATATTCTAAATCTTAATCTGGGTGGTTTTATATCTTATATAAACACATTTGTTATGGCTGAATTGTGATTCTCCCCTACAAATTGATACCTTGAAGGCAAACCCTCAGCACCTCAGAATGTAACAGTATTTGCAGATAAGGTTTTAAAGAGGTGTTTCAGTTAAAAGAGGCCATTAGGGAGAGACCCTATTCCAATAAGACTGATATTTTATAAGAAGGGAAAAGAAAGACACCCAGGGTGCAAGCACACACAGGTAAGACCAAATCAAGAGGAAGTAAGAGTGTGGCTATCTGCAAGGCATGAAGAGACCTCAGAGGAGTCCAACACTTCCAGCACTTTGAGGTTGTATGTCCCGCTGCCACCAGAACTGTGAGACAATAAATTGTTGTCGCTTAAACTACCCAGTATGTGGTACTTTATTATGGCATCTCTAGCAAACAAAAATAATATTTCTTTTTGGAAATTCCTGAACATGTACACTCATGATTTATGTAGTTCACTGTATATAAGCTATATATGTAAATAAGTAAATAAAGTTTTCTTTTGGCCAACAGTCCAACTAATTCCCAACGTGTCTATTCTCCTCATCACAAACCTGTTTCATTCAACATTTTCTGCATGGCCCATCACTATTTCTGATTACTTTTTAACTCCACCCTTTTCAGGTATAGCATTTTAATCCATTAATAACATTTTGAGCAACCCTGAATTCATGACTTCCCTTCCTTGTACTTCTGCTTTCCCATATGAAAAATGGTGACAATATAATTGGTCAGACCTCCAAGGTTGTGAAGATTACTGAGATACTATCTTAAAATTGTACAGAATTGCTGCTATCCAAACACATGGGGAGGTATTATTATTCCCAGTCCAATAATAAACATGCTTTCAAATAATAGCTTTTAAAGACCTATGTTCATGATGAGGACTTCCCCTCCCTTATTATGTTCCTATCTCCCATGGCTATAGTTCTCTAATGGAATATGCTGGAGACAAAGACATGTTACACCCACTCTCAGCCAGACGTATGAGCTTTAGGAATTAAACTTTGCCCATCTATAGTTTTCCTTTTTGTCTACCAGGAAAAGACCTACTCATCTTTTAAAACTCATCTAGAGTTATCTTTTGCTCTAAAGACTTATCTGAACTCCTACTTCTAATATGAAGTACACACTCTCGCCCTGACCATTTTGGCTCAGTGGATAGAGTGTCGGCCTGCGGACTGAAGGGTCCTGGGTTCGATTCCGGTCAAGGGCATGTATCTTGGTTGCAGGCACATCCCCAGTAGGGGGTGTGCAGGAGGCAGCTGATCGATGTTTCTCTCTCATCAATGTTTCTAACTCTCTATCCCTCTCCCTTCCTCTGTGTAAAAAATCAATAAAATATATTTAAAAAAATTAAAGTACACACTCTCTTTACCCCTGTATTCCTTTTTTTAAAAAAAAAAATATTTTTATTGATTTCAGAGATGAAGAGAGAGAGAGAGAGAGAGAGAGAGAGAGAGAGAGAGAGAGAGAAGAGAGAGAAACATCAATGATGAGAGAGAATCACTGATCAGCTGTGTCCTGCACATCCCACCCTGGGAATTGAACCTGCAACCCAGGCATGTGACCTGACCAGGAATTGAACCATGACCTCCTGGTACATAGGTCAGTGCTCAACCACTGAGCAACACTGGCCATTCCATCCTTGCTTTCCAATGCCTGTGTACCTTTATATGGTAACTAGGGGCCTGGTGCACAAAAATTTGTGCACTTGGGGTGGAGGGAGTCCCTCAGCCCGGCCTGTGCCCTCTCACAGTCTGGGACCCCTCAGTGGATGTCCTATGATGGCCCCAGTCTGCCAGGCGCCTTGTGTGTGTGTGTGTGTGTGTGTCACCACTGGGGACCTGCCCCCAGCCGCATCTGAGGCTCGGAGCAGTCCTCCTGTGTGTGTCTACCTGCCGGGGGCCTGCCCCCAGGCACACCATGGAGGCTTGGAGCAGGCACCCCCTCTATAGTGATCTCTCAGACTCTTGCCCTCCCCTGCATGTTGTTCTCTTTTTTGAGCGTGGCCAGGGCTGGGTGCGGCCTGCCTCCCAAGCTTGCCTACTGCCCATCTTCCTCCAGCCACCAGAAAGCAGGGAAAACCC